>CAUYQV010142597.1:0-44481 GCA_963574575.1 Galagoides demidoff
ACAGGCACCCGCCACAACGCCCGGCCATTTTTTGGTTGCAGCCATCATTGTTGTTTGGCGGGCCCGGGCTGGGGATTTGAACCCACCACCTTAGGTGTACGTGGCTGGCGCCTTAGCCGATTGAGCCACAGGCGCCGAGCCTCTTCTTTCCTCTTTTAGATGAAAAGTTTTATATGTCTTTTTTGATTCTCTTCACTCTCGCACATACAGTTTTTTACTGTTGTAAACACTTGAAAATAAATGATAGGCATAACATTTCACCCTTAGATGCTCTAGGACAACCATTCTAAGAATATTTTCTGCTACTCGGGAGGCTGAGGCAGGAGGATCACTTAAACAGAGGAGTTTGACGTTTCCATGAGTTAAGCTGACACCACGGCACTCTAGCCCAGGGAACAAAGTGAGAATCTTGTCTTTAAAAAAAAAAAAAAAAAAAGGCCAGGCGTGGTGTCTCATGCCAGTCATCCTCACACTCTGAGAGGCTGAGGTGGGTGGGTCGCTTAAGCTCAGGAGTTTGAGACCAACCTAAGCAAGAGAGAGACCCTATCTCTTAAAAAATAGCCAGGCATTGTGGTGGGCACCTATAGTCCCAACTATTCAGGAGAATGAGACAAGAGAATCTCTTAAGCTCAAGAGTTTGAGGTTGCTGTGAGTTACTATGCCGTAGCACTCCAGCAGGGGTGACAAAGTGAGACTCTGTCACAATAAATAAATAAATTCCACATTTACATTTCCCCAAATATACCAAGAATTTTTTAGCTTGCTTTTTCCCCAAACCAAAATCCCATCTAGGTTCACGTGTTGCATTTGGTTTTTGTTTCTTTAATCTTCTTTCTAAACAGCACCCTATCAACTCTCCCTCCCTATGTCCACTCTCCTGTATACCCCCACTCACCCTGGTACCCTGTCTGCACAGTGACCTTTGAAAGAACCCAGCTACTTGTTGATGTCCTCATGTTCTGAGTGTGTCTGGTGGTTTTTTCACAGTGATGTCTACATATTTTCTTAACTGAAAATTAGTTCTATAACAGTATTATTCGGTAGAAATGGAATATGAACCATATATATATATAAAATACATAAATTTGTGTCTTTTTATAGCCACTTTATTTTTAAGGTAGGGGTAGGGTCTTTATTGCCCAGGCTGGGCTCAAACTTCTCATTTCAAGCAACTCTCCTGCCTCAGCCTCCCTAAATGCTGGAATTACAGGCATGAGTCACTGCTCAGCCAATAGCCACACAGATGATAAATAGTGTAAGTTTAATATGTGATCAACATAAAAGTTGCTAATGAGATCTTTTCCATTTTTTAGAGTAAGTGGTGTGTTTTATACATTTTTAAATGCATTTTTCATGTCTTTCTTTAGACTAGCAGCAGTTCTAAATTGCTCAGTAGCCACACATGGCTGGGGGCCACTACAGTGGTTAGTTCAAGTCTAGAGGCTTAATTAGATTTAAAGCATATACTAAGTACTTCATATTGTATCTCATGACCTGCTTAGTTATGCTACGTGTGGTCATTGTTTAATGTGTTGTCTACCACATCTATCCAACCAGCAAATAAGGAAAGGATTTTTTTTCCTTTTTTAATTAGAACATAATATGCGAGTTAGTACTTGGGCACCACAGAATATCCATCCTATTCCCTGACAGCCTTTCCTTCTCACTTCTGGTGATGGCCTTCAGTTTGGTTGTGCTTATTCCTACCTATAAATATTAAAAAAAAAGAAAAGAAAAGAAAAAACTTCTACCATTCAATCTGAGTTATTAAAGGGCTAGGATTATTTATGTAACAGCAAATGAAGGGATGAGTAGTGGACATGTTTATTGAGTGCTGACCCTCTCTTCCATAGCATAGATGGTTAACCAACACAACCAAAAAGGTAATTGACACCTTTAAAAATAAAACCCTGTTCAAGTCACGGTCTGTGTTATTTGCAAACCTTCGTGGGTTTTGTAGAGTTAACAGAAATGAAGAATAATTTCTTACCTCTTTTTTTTTTTTTTGATATGTAAAAACAGGTATCCACAAGAGAAGCCAGCACCAGGGACCTGATGATATTTACCTTGATGATCTAAAGGCTCTAGAACCTGAAGTCGCAGCTCTCTATTTCCCTAAAAGGTAGTATGCTCCTGTGTACCACAGGGTGGACAACTCTGAAATAATTCTAGTTACTTGTAGAGCAAAACATTTCTTCTGAGGAAAAGGAGCAACTCAGTGTCCCTTAGCCACTTTGATAGCTTCAGGTTTTGGAAAATTCAGAAATACTGTGTGGTTTCAATTGTTAGGACTTGAAATTAATAATTACCTATTTTTGAAGACATTTTCAATACAATGAGGAAAGAGACACTAATTACACCTACATAAGGACATGGGAATTCAGATAAGCTCTTTTTAGTCATTAATGCAAACTCAACATGCTTGGGAAGTTTCTTAGCTTTATTTATTTATTTATTTTCTAATGCCTTCACTCCTTTGGAGAGTAAGCTCTGGAGCCTTTTCTAAACTCCAGCCTGACCTGTGTGCCCCACATTCCCTGTAGCTTCCCCAGTTTCACACAGCCTCCCTCCCTGGCCCTTACCAATTTCCTTTTGATTAACTTAAATATGATAACACTTGTGGACTGTCTTCCCAAGTTCATTTCCATTCTTAGGGGAATTCATTATAATAGTCTGGTTACAAAAGCAGCTGAACTTTTTCTTCACAGTATCTACTGAGGCAGGTATAATTTAAACGAGTTGTTGAAAAACATGCTTCACTTTTTATTTGGAATAGGATTGACATAAAGATATTTAAAATATAAATATTTGGGGGAGCTTCTTAAAACTCTTACCTAGATTTGTACCCTAAATTTGTCTCATAATAACTACTTCATTTAAAGTAATAGTTGGATTTTTTTTAAGGTCAGGAAGCTGAAACTTCTTTTTTAAAAATAGGGAGAGTAGGCCTGGGAGTGGTGCCTCACACCTGTAATCCTAGCACTCTGGGAGGCCAAGGTGAGTGTGTTGCCTGAGTTCACAGGTTCGAGACCAGCCTGAGCTGGAGCAAGATTTCATCTCTGAAAATAGCCTTGTTGCAAGTTCCTGTAGTCCCAGCTACTTAGGTGGCTGAGGCAAGAGAATTGCTTGAGCCAGAAAGGTTGAGGTTGCTGTGAGCTCTGACAGCATAGCACTCTACCAAGGGCGAGAAAGTGAAATGAGACACTGTCTCACAAAAGAAAAAAAATTGGGAGAGTAATGTGATAGGACCTTTATGTTATTACTCTACTATAAATTAACAATATAGGGTCCTGTCCATCCACTGAGTAAGTTCTTGCCTCATAAATTATTTCTTGAGACATTTCATAAATACTTAAAAATAGTGAGACTCTTTTAATGCTTATCAGCATTTGTTTTGTCACAGTCGTTTTCCTTAACACTAAATATCCAGTATTTGTAATTATAGCTAAACTTTGATTTGGCAGCATGTTGAGTCAGATGGCATTAGATGTGAGTAGATTTGTTATTTTCCTTTGGGGTAACCGTAACTGCTGTAACTGATAAAACTGAAGGTCTCCTTGGCTTACCACAGTAGAAGTTTGTTTTTGTTCATGTGGTAACATTTCATTGTTGGTGTTTGGGTGGGTGGAGGCTACACAGTCCTTCCCCAGGCAAGAATTCAAGGTTTACTAGCAACAGGCCGGGAAAGAAGGGAGCATGACACAGGAGAGGGCTCCCTGGGAAAGAGGCGCACACCCTTCATGTCTCCATCAGCAGCTCAGTCACATTGTCATGTGGCCACACCTGACTCCCAGGGGAGGCCCTGCGGCCATACCCACTTAAGAGACACAGGTGTAGTGAAAGAACACGTAGGTTTTGCCAAGGGTTATCCTGGGCCCGCCCTTCCAGCTTAACAAAAAGTTTTGCTGCTTTACATTTCCAGTAAGAACATTCTATCCATCTAATTCTCAATTTTGCAGTGTGAGTGTACATTGCTATGGAGAGAAAAAATTTCAAAAAACCTAAATCTTTGGTTGATTGAAATGCCCAACACAGTTACTTCTGAGACTGCCTTCTACTTACAGTGTGCCCGTACTCTGCTGCCACCTCCTGCTCAGAGTTGAGATTTTTATTCAAAAGATCTAAAACTTCACAAGATCTCCTTCCTTTTGTTTTCTAAAGTCAAATGCTAAAAATACTAGCTCCTTGGTTTTTTTTCTCTCAAATTTATTCTCTATTACAAGAGTTTTCTCTCTTTTTTTAAGACAGAGCTTCACTATGTTCCCTGAGTTAGAGTACTGTGGCATCATAACTCACAGGAACCTCAAACTTCTGAGTTATAGTGATCCTCCTGCCTCACCCTCTCCACTAGCTGGGACTATAGGCACCAGCCACCTGCTAATTTTTCTATTTTTATTTATTTATTTATTTATTTTGAGACAGAGCCTCAAACTGTTGCCCTAGGTAGAGTGCTGTGGCATTACAGCTCACAGCAACCTCCAACCCCTGGGCTCAAGTGAGTCTCCTGCCTGTACCTCCCAAGTAGCTGGGATTACAGGCACCCGCCACAACACCTGGCTATTTTTTTTTTTTTTGGTTGCAGCCATCATTGTTGTTTGGCAGGCCGGGCTGGATTCGAACCCGCCACCTTAGGTGTATGTGGTGTGGCTGGCGCCCTAGCCACTTGAGCCACAGGTGCTGAGCCTTTATTTTTTTTAATTGAGACAGAGTCTCATCTCTGTCACCCACAGTAGAGTCCTATGGCATCATAGCTCACAGCAACCTCAAATTCTTGGGCTCAAGAGATTCTCTTGCCTCAGCCTCCCGAGTACCTGGGACTACATGTGCCCGCCACAATGCCTGGCTAGTTTTTTTGGTTTAGGCTTGTCTCAAACTCCTGAACTCAAAGGATTCTCCCATCAGCCTTCCAGAATTTAGGATTATAGGCATGAGCCACCATGCTGGCCAAGACGTTTCTCTTAATCACTTGAAACCTGGTTTTTGTGCCTTGTTAATCTAGGAAATGAAAATATTGAAAAACTTCATCTTTGGTACTGGCATTTATTGATAAGTACTTCTAATAAAAACAGTTTACTTCCAGTTCATTTCTTTTTCTGCTCCTAAGAATTTTTTCATGCTTTAATTTCTGTTTCCTTTGTTCTGGAGCCATAGATGAACTTTAAAATGCCCGTTTTTTTAAATAATATCATATGGACTACAGCAACTTTCTATAGGATGTACATGAGTACCACAGCCTTTTTTAGGAAGTTAGGATCAAAAGGTTTTTCAACCATCATATTTTCTTAATTACCCTGTCATTTTCATTGTGGAAATACAAATAAATGCTTGTAACTCTTTTCCTCCTTTAATTAAAGTCAGAAAGGCCTTAGTTGAAATGTTGACATTATGGTGAATGTAGTGATTCTGTAACATATTTACTGTATTCACAGTTAACTCCTCAGTAGCACTGTGTTAGGTTGCCTAAACCCTAAGAAAAACTATGTCTTGTTGTCCATCTGCCCCTTTCTGTAGGGGTGTGTTGTTTAGTTTGAGCTCCCTAGAGCTGTGCAATAAGCAAGGTGTATGAGAAGTTGTAATCAGTCTTTTTCTCTCCCATCCACTGCCTACAGTGAATCAGATCCCAGCTCTAGGCAGTGGCCCGAGTCTGACACGCTCTCTGGCTCCCAGTCGCCACAGTCTGTGGGAAGTGCAGCTGCTGATAGTGGCACTGAGTGCCTCTCGGATTCTGCCATGGACTTGCCAGATGTCACCCTCTCCCTGTGCGGGGGCCTCAGTGAGAATGGAGAAATTTCTAAAGGTGCGCTGGGTGGTCATGCTCTGCCTTCCTTTCAGGGAGCAGCCTGGTCATCTCCAGATTAAAACCTGCCTCTAGCTCTTTGGGTGCTTACATTGTTTGGTGCTCTTGTTCAAGTAACAGGTATTGTTCTATAATGTCAGACCCTTGGACCTTTATTTTGAAGAACCTTTTATGGTATGGCTTTGGTGAGGGAGTGTTCCTAAAGGGCTCTGATTTCAAGTTAAGAGGTTGAGGTTCTCAGGCTGCCCTGTTTGCTAAGTGGCCAGGAGCCAGTCACATGGCGTTGGTTTTCCCATCTGGGAAGTTAACTGAAATATTTGTGGGACTAGGGTCCAGCTATCCTCCTGGAAAGCACTGTGCCTTAGACATGAATGTAGGATCCTTAAGTTAGAGAGAATTGATTGTCCACAGAGGAAATGGGGTTCTGGCAAAAAGTAGAAGGATTATAGTACCTTCTCAGACTCAGTATAGAACGGGTGCCCATGAGTAAGGAAGGCACTTAGAGATAGTCAGTACATCTCCAGGGGGGTTGAGCACCCATGTGTGCTAATAAATTCTTCAGCCTTTTGGTTTTTATCCTTCTCTTGAAACTAAACTTTAGTGTTTTCTCAGTTTGGCTGGTGGCCTCTGATTCCCTCTAAGGAAGGGTTTTTTTTGCCCGAGTAGCATCATCGTCTGTCTTCTTTCGTCCTCAGAGGAACTAAGGCCTGATGTGGCCTCTTGGGTGGCCAGAGCCTTCAGAGTGTATTTCCCTGAAGTTATTCCTTTCTAGGGTCTCACGGGTGCTTTCTATCCCTCCTTAGTCTCCATTCTTTGTTGTTTTACTTTATGTTTACAAGAAATTAAGAGTAAGTTATGGTTCCTCCAAAATTTAGTAGATCATATTCTCTTAGTAATCCTCATAAACTTTTAATCCTCTATTAAAAGTTATATGAAAGGTGTTAAAAAATTTAGAATTTATATAAAATGTAAAATTTACAGTTTTGTTTTAAATATTTCTATCTTAGACTGGTAGAATTTGCTATTGCAAGAGGCAGAAGTGGCAAATAAGAGTAAATAATGATACTTACTTTTTAGTATTATTATTTACTCTTATTAGCTGGAGGAACAATCCAAGTGAGAAATTTCTCTTAGCCTACATTTCCTAGGGTACAAGTTTGAATTTACATGAATAAAAATTCATGTAAATTCACATTTGCTCAGCAAGAATTTAGGATTTATTTCTTGACAGACCCTGACCAAATTCTGGGTTTACATTTTTATTCTCTAAGCAGTTGTAAAATATTCTTTTTTTTCCTAAGTAGCAGGCCCTTAAAACTGTAAGACCCCTGTGAATATTCCCCAGTTATGCAGTGGCTGCCTGTAAAGTTCTTCCATCTGATGTTAATGAGACTTAGAACATTCATCAGTTACAGTGTGTGTGTGTCTGTCTCTTTCCTTCCCTCTCTGGTCACATTTGTAATCTTCTCTCTAAAAGCCTCTGGATGTCTCTTTTTCTTGTTTGTTTATTTTAATTGGCGGAGCAGTGTGGAAGAGGGGGAGAATAGAAAAGAAGTATTCTTTCTTGTGGGGGAAAAAAAGGGTATGACGTTTGCTTTTGATGGGGTTTTAAAAGTCAATTCTTTGAGGGTTTCTTTTAGCCTGTAATTTCTGCAGAGATTATTGTAGTAACCTCATATGGGAATTTATGTAATATGTAACCAAATTGATTATTATTATTTAACATTGCAGAAAAATTCATGGAACATATCATTACTTATCATGAATTTGCAGAAAACCCTGGACTCATAGACAATCCTAACCTTGTAATACGGATATATAATCGGTAAATTACTCTTTGCTTTTATAATTGTTAAATACTCCTGCAGTTTTTTTTACAAGCACAAACTTGTAAAACTTTTAACTATTAACAGTTTTTCTTGTTATAAAATGTGTCATCTCATGTAAATGAACTAGTGAGCAGTGATTTTGAACTTAAAGTTCAGCTTTGACTCTCGTAACATTTCAATGCCTCATTTAAAAATAATCTATTTGATAGATTTTACTCCTTCTCTGTTTAGAGAAGTTGGACTTGAAGTAAGGATTATTCATGTGACAAAAAAATTTAGCTGATCATCTTTTTATTGAAGAGAATGAGTAATTGTATGTTATTTCTACTACTCTCTTCTCTCCTTTCCCCCTGCCTCTTTCTTTTTCCCTGTGTCTTGCTCACTTGAACTGTCCAATGGTTTTGTACAACCTTTGTTTCTTGCAGTTACTATAACTGGGCATTGGCTGCTCCCATGATCCTCAGCTTACAGGTGTTTCAGAAGAGTCTGCCCAAGGTGAGAAGATCTACCATTTGTTTATTGCTTTCTTAAAAGTATCAGCAGCTACAGTACTTAGAAAATCTGGATGTGCATATTATTGAAGTAGATACTATTCAAAGTCTTATTCGAATTTAATATTTAATAGAAAAAAATCAAAGATTCATACATGCTGACTAAAAATACCTCATGCCCAAATGCTAGGAAATCCGCTGGGCTGCCACTTCCGTCATTTTTATTAGATATTTTATACCAGTTTTTGATGATGTATAAAAGTTGAGAGATTTCTACTAATTTAAGTATGACATAAATGAGGAAAAAACCTTTTTCTTCTAGGTGGGAAGAAGCATCAAGAAAGAGGGTAATATGATCAACAGAAACTTGATAGGTAGTAATAGTGTGGGAAGGTCAGACTGTGACTGAGACACCTCCTATGTAGAACCTCAAGGTTTGTTTTTAATGTGTCCACAAGAAGATGTCATCAGCCTCGTTTGGTCCTCATGAATCATGAGGACCACATTTCCCAGAAGTTGAACAGTGAGAGCTGCTCACCTGGCGTGGGTTGTACACAGCCCAGCCACCTTGCCTTGTGCCACAGAACTGCCACGAAAGCCGTGCTGCTGTGAAAGCAGGACAGAGTCTGTCTGTCATGGATACTAAAGACAGAGGTGTTTGGGAGGTGTGGAGAGCATCCCTCCCAGTCTGTCATCAGGTGCCGTGTGACCAGCACATGCCCAGGCTAACCCATGTTGGTTATTTGCAGGCCACAGTTGAGTCCTGGGTTAAAGACAAGATGCCAAAGAAATCTGGTCGCTGGTGGTTTTGGCGTAAGAGAGAAAGCATGACCAAACAGGTAACAGACCCAGAGGTTAGTAGTTTCTGTGGGCTGAAAGCCTTTTTGTCAAGCACAAAAAAGTGGGCTGTACATACAGTACTATTTACAGTAGTACTGTTATTGGTTTTAAACAGTTACTGCATGCAAGTGCTGTGCTGGTCTGTGTGGTCTTTGGCCTTTACTATTGGTCAGTAAAGGGATGTTTGAATTGCCCTACAAGTAAGAAAAAGCTGTATGCACAGAGAAGGCATATATAGTCTGATGAGGTCATGTAATTGGTGAGGGATGAGCTAAGGCTTGACCTCGAGTCTGACATCGTAGGCTGTGTTCTTCTTACTTCTCTGCTTTGCCTTTCAGATATAAAAAAGTATTATCCTCCTAAACCACTACAGGTATAAATAACCAGAATCTGTTTTAGTAAGGCACCCATCGAAGAAATTCATCTAGGGAGCCATACTAAATGAGCAGGAGACCAGCTCTTCATTTCCCAAGGCCTTCTGAAAAAGAGGGTTTGGGAGTTTTACCTGTTTTTCAAATGTTAGAAGGGTAGCTCTGCCCGAACCAAGTTCACATCCACATTAGTTTAGGGCAGCCACATCAGTTTCCAGTCCCTTCTGGATGGGCTGAGCCATTCCCCGGAGAAGGAAGCATCAGTCACTTACATTCTGCAGATACTAGGAGCAATCTCTGCCAGGGACTTAACCAGTTTAGGACTTGTAGCCTTGTAGGTACTGCTTTCTGTATAGCAGCACATGACTTCTACCTTAGGTTTCTGTTCTTTTCAGCCAAAGTAGAGAAAGTCTGGTTTTTGAGCATTTTAAGTTGTGGGTTCAGAACAAACCACATAGCCCTGGAGAAGACTGCTATCAGATCTGGGCTTACCTGGAGGGAGAACATTAACATTACCATTACCATCTTCCTGTTTTAGCTGCCAGAAGCCAAGGAGGGGAAATCTGAGGTGCCGCCAATCCGTGACCTGCCGTCAAGTGCAAAGGAGCCGGCAAGTGCCAGGTGGGCACCCTGTCCTTCCCTCCAGCTCATGTGCCCAGGCTACTCCTGCTTAACCGTGGCTTCTAAATTGATCTTGGCCACTTAGTTTAATTCTTAGAAACGCGTTCTCTTATAGATAAGACTGTAAGTGGTATGTTTATGCCACTCAGCAGATGACACTGCATTTCTAAAATACATTATCATCTTAGAGGAGCAAATACGCTCATCACTGCTTCCTGAACACCTTGTGCCATCCTGATCAAGTGCCCGGAACGGCAGCACTATGGGAAGGGATATGTAGAGGAATTGTCCCCCATGTCCATGCTCCCCTTGCTTCCTGTCAGGTGCCAGAGGAAGACATGAAAAATAATGTCTGAAGGGTTGGTTGGGATGAATTTCATTTTCTGGGAGAAGTGGCCCCTCGGACATGTGTGTTGGCCACCCTGCCAGTGGCTGCTGTTCTCATCTTTGCTCTGCTCCCTCCCCTGCAACTTTCATTGTGGGTCTAAGTTAGGGCAATTACTTTCTTGCTCCTTACTCTCTTTGAAAGGGTGTGTAAAATCTTTCTTACTAGTTTTTTTACATCATGAACAATTATACTTTCTTTCAATTTGTAATTTTGAAACATACACATCAGTAAGAGGTCTCATAGCATTCATGGGGAATGGCAGAAAGTAAGAACTCACCACCAGGAAGGAACTTTTTGCCAGTTTTGAGAGGAAGGTACAGGTGGCCTTAACAGTTAATCATTTGAATATCTCAGGCACGTGAGGAGCTGTGGATATGGGAGAATGGCAGAGGGAATAACTCTTTTCTTCTGTAGAAAGGATTTCCATTTGTTCCTGAATGTAAAGCTGTCATAGTGAAATGCCCTGTTGCCTCTTGAGTAACTGGGTTGATGTGCAATAGGCCGGTCGAGGATGACTCCTCAAGTGATGAGGGGTCGCAAGAGCTTGAAGAATCAATCAAAGTGGACCCCATCCCCATGGAGCCCCTGAGCCACGGCAGCACAACTTCATATAAGAAGTCCCTCCGGCTCTCCTCAGACCAGATTGTGAGTCCTGTGTGATCCACGTGGGTCCAGTAGGATTTGAGTAACTGATGCAATTACTCTCCTGTCCACTGCCTTCCCCAGCTGAGCATGTGCTACATGATGTCGTATCAATATTTAGCCACAGTGGAGCAGCCCCCACCTGAGGGGCCCAGTGTTCCTCCATTCAGCCCATACCCCCTTCCTTAGTCTCTGGGAGTGAGCTCAGGAAGCTGTATATATATATTTTTTATTTCCTTGATTATTTTTAATTTTTATTTCTTTGCTTTTTTGTTGTTGAGACAGTCCCACCCTATGCCCTGAGCAGAGAGCAATGCGTCATAACTCATTGCAACCTCAGACTTGGGCTGTGGGTATCCCCCCCTCCCTCTGCCTCAGCCTCCCACAGTGCTGGGATTACAGGCATGGGCCACCACGACTGGAGGAAGCTGTATTTTTTAAGATGTTTGCCTGATAGATTGTTACACAGCTAACCCAACACTGGGCCACCTTCTGTCTCTTTGAAGTAAAGAAGTGGAGAAATGACATTTTAGGCACAATTTCCCCATTTCTTGTTTATTTCCCATCCCCTGACTGGCCCATTTTCAGTATGGAAAGGTCTTGGTGGGACCAGCAGAAGGTTGAGGCCAAGACAGTGATTCTTAGGTGTGGAAGAAGAGCAGAGGGGTTTTATGTTTCATGAGGGTTCAGAGAAGTCCTTAGAATAAAGCCTCACCCAGGTGTCATGAGTGGCAAGCTCAGCATGGGCAAGCGTGTGCTCATGCCAAGGAGACCACCTGCCTCTCATGCTGGGATCCCAGACACCAGTTACTGTCTAGGAAATTTTTAAACTCTGTTCCAAACTATATGTTATCAGCTGATTTTCTTTATGCATATCCTTTTTCAAAAGGCAAAACTGAAGCTCCATGATGGCCCAAACGATATTGTGTTTAGTATCACAACCCAGTATCAAGGGACCTGCCGCTGTGCAGGGACCATTTACCTGTGGAACTGGAATGACAAGATCATCATTTCTGATATCGATGGAACAATAACCAAGTAAGCTCTACCCTGGTGTGGTTTGTCAGCAGCCCTGTGACAGTGGTTGTGGGGATCCCTCACGTGAACCATCCGCCCTGAGGTGGCCTGAGCAGAGTCTCACAGGGTCATTTTATGAATGGAGGAGATGGTTGGAGCCACACAGATTTAACATCAAAAACAACTTTTGAGGCTGGTCATGGTGGCTCACGCCTGTAGTCCTAGCACTCTGGGAGGCCAAACCAGGCTGATGGCCTGACCTAAGGAGTTCAAGACCATCCTGAGCTAGAGCGAGACTTCATCTCTAAAAATAGCCAGGTGTTGTGGCAGGCATCTGAAGTTCCAGCTACTCAGGAGGTTGAGGCAAGAGAATGGCTTGAGCCCAAGAGTTTGAGGTTGCTGTGACCTATGATGCCATGGCACTCTATTGAGGATGACATAGTGAAATTCTGTCTCAAAAAAAAAAAAAAAATTTGTGATAAGATTTAGTTACTTGGTCTCAATTCTGATGTGAAAACAGAAGCTGTTCATATTAGAGAGGCAAAAAAGAGGGTGTGCTGCAGATTATCCCTGAAAATGAGCGTCTGGCTCTGGTGTGACCACTGTCAGCTGCTCAGTGGTGTGTGGCAGGAGCTGCCTCACAGGTGCACGGCCCTGCTGAGACTGGCTTGCTCAAGGTGACACTCGGCTAGTGGGAAGGCGCTTTGTGTGTTTGCTTTCTGATGCTTTTTTCTGTCTTTTCTACCTTTTTAGGTCCGATGCTTTGGGACAGATTCTCCCACAGCTGGGTAAAGACTGGACTCATCAGGGCATAGCAAAGCTCTACCATTCTATCAATGAGTGAGTATCCCCTTCCACGTCACCTTGGCTCCAGTGAGCAACATAACAATTTTGCTGTAAGAACTGTGGAAAAATAGTGCAAACCGTCTATTCCCGTAAGTTGTGTGTTTGTGACCCAGCTCTTGCTGCTCTTCTTTCTCCTGCTCATGTGGCCTCATGCAGGGGTGAGTGGCAGCCCTGTGACTGCTGACAGAGTGGGCACTGTGTGTGCCTGGTGCGTGTGATGGCACCCTGCCTGTGTCATCTCAGGCAGTCCTCAGGGTGCTGAGTTTGAGGCACTGCCTCCTGTACCTATGATTACAGCTGTGATTTTTTTTGTTTTTTGTTTTTTGTTTTTTTGAGACAATGTCTTACCTTGTCACCCAGGCTAGAGTGCAGTGGAATGATTATAACTCACTGTAACCTCAAACTTTAGGCTCAGGTGATCCTCCCACCTCAGCCTCTCAAAGTGCTAGGATGGCCAGTATTAGCCAGCCCCATAATTATTTTTGTTAGCTAGAATTTGACAAGAGAGCTGATTTTCATTTTGGGTTTATTTTCTGGGTATTTTTACATTATATGTCTTCAAGTGCTACCTGTAGCCCCAGTAACTGAGAAGGCAGGTAAGAGGGGACTACTTGATCCTAGGAGTTGGAGATAAGGGCAACGTAGCATGACCCTATCTCTAAAAAAATAGGAAATTAAAACATTGTATTTTTTGTTTTTGAGTAGATAGTACATACCTGCATGGGGGAAACAAGTTACTCATGGAGTACTCTCAGGGCACCCTTCAAGGGAAAACAGTGGCATGGGCTTCGTGGGATCCTTACTTTTAAATTAATTTGAAAAGTTAAGTGTCTTCAGCTTTCCTCGAAAATGTCATAATATGAAAATCATGACTATGCCAGTTGCCTGGGCATACTTTTGCTTCTTATGAATTGTTCGCACCTTGCAAATTGTCTTTATAAATAAGATCCCTCGTATCTTTCCCTTACAGTAGATAATTTAAAGATAGTCCAAGGCTTTTTGCCTGTCTGTAAGCAAGATCTCATGGACTGGATGCCCAGCAGGTCATGTCCATACTTACAAGCAGGAAGTACAGCCCCCAGTTGCACACGTTCTCTGTAGTGTCTCATGGAGCAGTGAAGTCGTTATAATCCTAACTAATTTCCTGCTAAATTCAAGAATTCGACGTTCACAGCAAATCAAAGGAGCTTTATTTATACCTTTTAGAAGAAAAGTGCCTTTTTCCCCCTTTAGCCGAGATGCATGGGCTAACAGAATGTGTTTTCTTTCAGGAATGGCTACAAGTTTCTGTACTGTTCAGCCCGTGCCATCGGCATGGCCGACATGACCCGTGGCTACCTCCACTGGGTCAATGACAAGGGCACAATCTTGCCCCGCGGCCCTCTGATGCTGTCCCCCAGCAGCTTGTTTTCCGCCTTCCACAGGTACCTCTCCAGCAGGCAGGCTCAGACGCCTGTGTGGTATGGGGCAGGGCTGGGTGAATGGAGTATGCGTGTAGATGGATGCAGGCTCTAGCCCTGCTGTGCCTCTTAGCTATTTGGCTCTCAGGGAGCCGCCTAACACACACCCTTCACCTGATTTAGTCAGACGTGGTGATGATAAGCTAAGTGCCAAGTGTTCTCTTTCCCTAAACCCTGTCACTCATGTTTTCTTCTCAGTCATCATACCAGCAAAAAAAGAGAAAGAAAGACACCAGTTACAAAGGTTAAAAAAAAAAAAAAATAGTTGTAAGCACTAAAATTTTTTCAGGATCACACATCAGGAAGTACTACCATTCTAAGATTGGTATTTTTTTCTCCCCTTAGGGAAGTGATAGAAAAGAAACCAGAGAAGTTCAAAATTGAGTGTCTGAATGATATTAAGAACCTGTTTGCTCCATCCAAGCAGCCCTTCTATGCTGCCTTTGGAAACCGTCCAAATGTAAGTGTCTCCTGGGCTCTGGACCTGGTGTACCACAGGTGAAACGCAGAGGCCTGTGCATTTCTAGGGTGCAGCCTATTCCCTGCGCTAGGTGAGACTTCTGTTCTGCTTTGTGGGTTTTCACTTGATCTGTTCCAAATTTCTGTAGCAGTTGAGGTGACCCCATACGTGCAGATCTGCTCCAGAATTTGTAGGTTTTTCTTTGTTTCTGGGACTTCAGTTTCATTTCCTCAGGCAGCTCTGACTCATCTAAGTGGCTGTAAGCTGCATTCATGGATCCGCCCTAAACAGGGCCTGGGGACTCACTCCTCACTAGCACATCCTACCTGCTTGGACCATCAGACATCAGTGGGGGCATGGCCTCCTGGTCCCTTCTGCTTCAGGGCCCCTGGCTTCTTTGTACTACCCAAGTATTCTCACTCTGAGTGTCCTCTGGGTTTGGTGCCACTTCCTAGTTTACATTTGTCTAAAGCTCAGTTTTGATGGGAGAGCCGCACTGCACCCGGCTTTAGCGTGTCCCATAGAGAATCTGTTTATGCTGGGCTCTGGCTTACAAGGAGCAGGGGAAGCATGTCCTGATTTCTTCTCACTGGAACTCCCCTGCTTGATGTTTCCTTCTGTAGGATGTCTATGCTTACACACAAGTTGGAGTTCCAGACTGTAGAATATTCACCGTGAACCCCAAGGGCGAATTAATACAAGAAAGGACCAAAGGAAACAAGTCATCGTAAGTGCATTCCCAGTTCTCAGCTTAGGGCCCTGCAGCTAGCAGGGGTGCAGCTAGGGACAGACATATACTAGCAGAGATCAGGCCCAGCTCAAAGCATCAGAACTATACTTCCTGTGTGGGTGTTGCCCAGAATAACTGTTAAAGGAGTCCTGATTATCAGACATAGAGGAGGCTGTCAGCCCTGAGACGGGACTGAGGCTGCTCTCTGTATCTGCCAGCTTCACTGCCCACAGATTTGTGCCTCTGGTCAGTTTTGGAGTCATAGTCTGTGGTGTCCCCTCCCCAATCTCTCCGCCTAGGTACCACCGGCTGAGTGAGCTTGTAGAGCATGTGTTCCCACTTCTCAGCAAGGAACAGAATTCTGCCTTTCCCTGCCCGGAGTTCAGCTCGTTCTGCTACTGGCGAGACCCAATCCCTGAGGTGGACCTGGATGACTTGGCCTGAGACGGCACCTCCACTGGGCAGGTAGGGCTCTGTCACTCGTCCCTCAGCAAGGGAAGGTGATCAGCCCTTCTGCTAGCTTCGGACACCAGCTTTCCCAAGCAGGGCTGGGGCTCCTGGAACTGGCACTGCTGTCCTTTGCCTTCCCAAGCCGACTGCTCGGACCCTGCAGGTCTGCGGCTCAGCGCCCGGAGGGACCAGGAAAGAGCTCAGCCCAGGGCTGGAGGCTGTGCTTCCTCCCTCGCAGGCTACATGCATACTTCGTTGAGTTGTGTGCAGGGTGCTCCTTCCATCACATAATTTAAAAGGAAGAAAAAAAGCTAAAAAAGAGTGGACCAAAACATTACACAAAGTAAACTGTTACAATTTCTATGGGACATTTGGGCTGGTTTCTCTCTGTAATCAGGGCTTTCTTCAGAGGGTCAAGCCCTCTGAACTGCCACAGGTCCAGCTAGTGATGTTGGCTAAGATTGTGCACATTTCTCCTTTGGGTACCCCACTTCCTGCTATACTGGACAGGACTACTGCTTGGGTGGGCCAACTTGGGCAGTACCCCCGGGCCCCTGCACCAGAGCCACTGAGCCCAGCCCCACGGACGTGGGCTTCTGGAGGAGAAAAATCCCCCTAGATCAGTGGTTCTCAACCTGTGGGTCATGACCCACAGGAACTGTATTAAAGGGCCGTGGCATTAGAAAGGTTGAGAACCACTGCCCTAGACAGTCTTCTCATGAGTCTTCCCCTCAGTGAAAGACCTTTATGTTATTTTTTACATCTAACCAGAAGAACAGATTTTGCAGACCTGTATTTGTTGTCTGCAATTAAAGCATCAGTAGTGGGAAATTGGGTTTTTAAAACAAAAACTATATTTTCAAGGAGGCCCTGGAAACGCAGATACAGTTGTGCTGGTCCTGGGAAGAGTGCTGTTTCCTTCTGCCAGTTGCCTGGCCTAGATGGGCCTTTGGGTGTCTTGCTTTGGGACAGGATCTCTAAAATTCTGTGGTCCATATTTGTCAGGGAAGCACAGTGAAGTTTGCATGAAAGCATTAGGCTTTTACATTTGGAATCACCACCCTATAATAAAGCCCCATGGAAGCTGTGTAAGAGGGGTCTTGGAGAGTCTCGTGAGCCCACCATCCCTCAGCAGTGTCCCCTCCAGTCAGGTTTCCTGTGGTTGATGGTGTCAAGGCCGTCCTGTGAGATCCATGAGGGTGTGGGATGCCCACGTGTTCTCACTAAAAATGTGCACAGCGGCTCCATTTATTAGCTCATTTATTTACTTATTGTAATGAGCTCATATCGTATGTCCAAACAGATGGCACCAGGTGGAGGATTGTGTGCTGTCCACCCTTCAGAGTGTTAGCAGCTACTGCAATATTGACATCAAGAGAACTGCAAGAGAGGAGACATTTTAGGGACCAGAAATGGCACCAGGTCATAGTCACCATGTTGAGAGCACAGGAGGTCAAAGCTCCGGAGCAGAGGGGCTGCAGATATAGACTGACACCGTTAGGAAGGTTTCACGTCTATTCCATGTACCCCTGCAGTCTTATGGGGCTGGTGGTCTTGTTTTAGGTCTTGACCTATAAACTGGGTATAGGGGAGGTTATTTTTCCAGATTGGAGAGTTGAAAGTCTTGATGACTGATTGCAGCCATTTTTCCTAGTGCTGTTGGGTGCATAGGCAACATTGAAATGCCTTGAGCACAATTCCCAGTGGCAAAACCTGGGAGCCCATGTGTCCAGAGAAGGGACAACACAAGCTTTCTCTGGTGCAAACCTTGCCCTTCTTAAATAGTTCATAAGACTATTTAATTGGTTTATTTATGTATAGTAGGTTAGGGAGCCTAGGTTACGTTTATATGAAGTTCTACCCAGTTAGTGAATTACAATTCTAGCAGAGCAGCCATGTAGCCACTTCATTTCATAGACGCCGTCACCATGTCCTCTTGACTGCCTTCTGTAGAGGAAGAACGAGAGCTGTATGTGCTTCACCTGAGCTTAGTAGGACTTCTTTGCATATGAGTGGTACTAAAAATCTTAATATACATCTTTAGTTCTTTTTAAGTTGTCCTTAAAGAGTTTTTGACTAGGATGTTTCTTTTTCTTGACAAGCTCTTCTCTTTGGACATGTGGCCTTGTTAGAGGGTCCCGCCTAGGACATGGGTCCTGGCCCTGTGTTAAGAGTGGCTGGCCCCTGTGTCCTGTGTCCACTAGCACTAGACTTGGTTGCTGCAGATTGATCCAGTGGGTACATAGGCTGATTAATGTGAGTCTTTTTTCCTTGTTCAAAGGAGTCCTTCTTGCTGAAAGTAGATGATTACTTTTGCTGTAATGTTATGAAAGTATTAAGTTTGTGCTGAAAATCCATTGCCATTTGGTACAAATGACATTTGTTCTTTCTGTGAAAGAGAGATGCCCTCGAGTGTGTTTGTACACAAACCCTTAGGATGGTAAAATGAAGCATCACCCTCACTGTCTGCAGCGACAGTGGTATCACAGGGAGATGGTAGGCAGGGTGGCTCTTCATCATCCTAGCGGATGCTCCCTCAGTGAACGGGCCCCTTCCCCTCTTTGCAGTGCAGTCTGACTCTAGTGTTTGCTTTGATGTCTCTGTGGAAAGCTTGTCCTGCCAACTCTGGCCCTTGCCAGGCTGTGTGAGGTGCACGTGTGGAGCTGGAGCATGCAGGCAGCCTCCATGTTTGAGTACTATGTTTTGCTGTGTTTAAAAACATCTGCATAGTTTTCAACTGGAAAAAGAAAACAACTTACATGTGTACTGTCCTAAAATGAAAGCTGCTAAAAATCATGGGGAGAATAGCTGAGGAACAAAGCTAACTGAGTGACCAGGAGGTGCTCTGCCCCTGGACAGCCCACTCGACTGTCCGGCTGCATGAGTGTCCAGGCAAGACCTTTTATGGAAACAACGGTTAGAGAGGAGTCAGCTCTTTCACTTTGCAGGTTGGCGAAAACAGACTCTTCCAGATAATTTTATCTTATCATCCTATGTATTCTGGGAAGCCATGTTTTCCCTGTTTTTGGAGCTTGCCGGGTTTAATAAAAATGGTTAAAAATTGAGTTTTTTCTTCAATTGTTCTTTCCAGGTGAAAACTTTTTTTCATTCAGTTTAAAGATAAAGAATGGAGGGAAAACCTTTCTCTTTTAATTCAATAATTATGTTCAGCCTATGATGAGAAGTATTTGATGATTAGACAGCAATGTTACTAATAAGTTTTAAGTTATCAGAAATTAATTGTAAACATCAGTACAGTACTCTTAGTTATGGTAAAGATAATTGTCTTAAAATGAATGGCTCATATTTTGGTGCAGTGTTTGATGTTCAAAACAAAATGTTACAAAAATAAACATAAACTGAATGCATTTGCCTGTTTCCTTCTGGGGACATTTAAACCATCTTCTCTATACTCTTGCCAAAAGTTGATAATTTCCATAAATTAGCATTTTGATCTTTGCTGACACTTAAATTTGTCCATAGAAGGGACTTCTTTGGGGTGCTTATTTTTAAAACCTGACTCTGAAGTGAGGCTACACCCACAGGAACTAACCTCTTGCTTTGTGTGTTTTGCCAGGAGATGACTCATTCATACATATGTAATCTTCCTCTGTGGTCTTGCTGGTGTCTGAGGCTGTGTTTACCTCCTACCCTTGGGCACTGTACGGTTCCCCTGGGAGTCCTGTCCAGAGCCCATGACAACCCACCTTTTATTAAAGGCTTCCTCATGGTGTATGTCTTAGCAACCCTGGTGTTTTCATCAGATGGACAGAATCAAAGCAATCAAAAACCACATCTCGTACATTCTGTGAATGAGCGTCTTGTACCCTCTCAGATGGCCGGCCCCTACCACATGCTCTGTGCTGACCCTGTGTGTTGCTGTTGCCACAGGACCATGTGCCTGTGAGTACAGAAAAGGTCTGCATTTCAGGCTTCTTCACCATGACATGATGAGGGCTGTGCACCGGGAAGCACCGGTCTGTGGGGTGCGCTTTGGGAACAAAATGGAAGGGCTTACGCGAAGTTAGATTACAACAAAAATGATTTTTACCCAAAGCAGCTTCTGATGCTTCAGAGGAACAGTAGGCACTGCACCTCCGAGCTCAGCAGCACCACAGTGCCCCTTTGTCCCGTCACCCCTGCGCCCTTTACAGTTCTTATGTGTCCTTCCTTTTCCTTCCCATTTATGGGACGGTGTAAGGAGAACACTATAAGAGTTTTATTATATTGCCCTCAGTAGAGTGCTGAGGCATCCCAGTTCACAGCAACCTCAAACTCTTGGGCTTACTCAATTGTCTTGCCTCAGCTTCCCAAGTAGCTGGGACTACAGGTGCTTGCCACAACACCCGGCTGTGGTTTTGGTACAGTTACCGTAGTTTTAGCTGGCCCAGGCTGGGTTCAAACCTGCCAGCCACAAGGTATGTGGCCAGCACCCTACCCACTGAGCTACAGGTGCTGCCACACATGTATGTTTTACTGTGGGCTTGTGTATAAAGCCACGTTTCAGAAGTACAAGCATGGAGCTGAGTGTGCCTCTACTCACAGATGCTCCTTTCCTTTCAGGATGCAAAGACATACATTGTGAGTGGTCGTCTGTGAGATGAGTCATTTGGCAGCACTAGATTAAAGCGCCAAGCCAGAAGTGATTTATAATGCAATTTATGGTGGTTTGCCCCATTTCATCTTAATTGTGTCTTGGAGAGGCAAGAGCAGCTTAATTGGGCTTATTCTGTTTTGCCTGTCTTAGGTACACTGAGCTTAAATTCCCCTTTGTCAGAGAGTGAGCCAGTATGCTGGGAGAGGAGGACAGAGTTTCACTTGCTCTAGAGAACCATCTACAGAGTAGGAAAAGAACAGTCAAGCCTGCCTTCTGTCTGGTCCTTGCTTTTCTAGCTATTGAGCATTTGTGCCTTTGGCTCCGAGTAAGGTCTTAAAAAGGAGTGTGAGGGAAGAGGGCAAAAGCATGTGCCCGTGCCAGCTGGGTTTTCCTGAAAAAGCTTGGCTGCATGGGGTTTCTTCTGTGAGTCATTTCTAGACAACCAAGGCCATTCCCAACAGCTAGCTACCTTTAGCCAGCTCTCCAGCTGTAGAAACAAGGGCTGAGAACACCATTCTCCCTCCTTGTTCTAACATAGCAAAATGGAAGACCTTTAGCTCTTGCTCACTTCTCCCTAGTTGTACAAGGAAGATAAATGAGAACTCCTTGGTGGCCTCCCTGTAGTCTCATGTGCAAACAGTTCTTGGAACTCAAAGCATTTTTACAGCATAAGAGCATCTTCTAATGGCTAAATGCAGGCCAAGGAAACCAGAGCTCTTATTTCTCCCATCCAGACCTTTTCCTGGGGGCCAAGGGGTGTGGGCCTTTCTCTCATGGTACCTAATTGACCAGATAGGTTTTACCAACCTGATTAGTAAAGACTACCTTGAGCTAAGGGTGCCTAGAGCTTTCTGTGCCTGCTAGAGAATTAACATGCCTGGGCTTCCCCTAGAACATAACACACTTACTGTGGAAAGACCCTGCTGCTTCAGATGATCTCAGTTTTCAGTGTGTGGCCAGTTTTCTGTTGGGCCTTTTGTTGCTTAGGAACCAAGAGTCCATCAGGCTGTGGCTGCCAGAGAGAGTGCTGCGAAGCACCAGGACTCATTTTCATTAGCCTGGGCAGCTGCCGAAGAGATGTACATTTCCAGCACCCCAGGAGGAGCAGTCCAGCTGCAGGATCGCACAGGGCTTGACTCCGTGCACATCTGGTCTGTCTGTGGAAGCCAAAAGCAAAACCCAAGTGTACAGCTTGGATGCTGAGGGCTAATGGTTTCATAGTTTAGTTTATTCAAGATTATTTTCTACACAGCCCACAAACAGAAAAAGCCAGTTACCTTCCTACAGCTGGCTTTTTAGCAACAACTTCTAGTCCATAAAATACCAGGCTTCAGAAAACTTGAAGTGGCTTTACATATTTATTGGCGCTCCCTGTCTTTGCACTGAACTGTACATGCCATTTAAGGAGCCAATCAGCTTCGTGAACAGTCTAATGCATCCCCATCAGCAGCGCATGTGAGCAGGGGAGAGTCCGGAGGCAGTGGTGGGCCAAACATGGAACAGCCCAAACTGTAAATTCAGAGTCCCTGTGTGGTGGCATGGGCCACTTGACTTCAGTGTTTAAACTTTTCTGCATGCAGTGTAAACGGTTGGCCGTAGTGTTCTCTCCAGTAAAGACCAGCCAGGGGTTCTTAGCCCAGCAGCTCCTCCTCCATCAGCAGGACCCCAGCCCCCAGCCTGGCCCCCGGGGAACAGCTAGAGCCCAGGAGCCCTCAAGTGGATCTGGAGGCTGGCAAGACGCAAGGGGGGGATCTGGCTCATGCCCAGGAGGGCCTTTCCAAGTCTTTCAGTTGTCCAGTTACAGTGACAAATACCACGTGCCTCATTCCTCACTGCCTGCCTGGGCGCTGTGAGGTGGTTGGCCTCAGCAGCGAAGGAAGGCCTTTGTGGTGGGGCAGGTGATGGGGGCAGAAAATGCTTGACCAGTGCTTCAGTGCATACTGAAGGCAAATATATTAAAGCTTCAGAGTTTTTACAACTCGTGCCCCTTACCTCACCCCAGCCACCCTAGGGGTGGGAAAGGAAGGGATATAAAAACACCCCACTGAACGTGGAGTACATCTCATCAAAGTCAGTGTGCGCCAGCCTGCCCCCCGTCACCACCACGTTGACTGCATCTCCTGCCTTCAAGTGCACAATGAGGTGGAAGGCTCCCGGGCCCCCACAGGTGTGCAGGGCTCCAGGGGGGCGGTGGTATTCCAGGAATTCCCTCCTGTAGCCAGCTGTGTGCAGCTGGGCCACGCTGGCATTGGAGACGGACAGCACCGCCTCCACATAGGCATCTCTCTCCGGGGTGAGGGTGGCCGTGATCAGGTAGCGCCCATCATACGGAGCTGTGAAGATCCCTGGAAGGAAGAAGACAGACATCTGTGCTCAGCTGACACCAGCACAGCCCTTGCCACGGGCAATAAGGTAACCTCGACCAGTATCTTTCTGGCACTTCACAGTCCTGGGCAAACTAAGGAGACAGCAGTGGAGGGAAGCAAGCTGTTTGCATCCTGTACCCACCCTACAGGCACCTATGACTCCAGCCACCTTAGCTCCTGGTGCTTTTTGCCACTGACCCAAAGGTGCCATGAAAGCACCTCAAGGCCAACTTAGCCTCAAGGCTGCGCTGCTGGCAGGACCAGATAACCCCAGGAGGCCAGGCCCTCCCAGGTGGGAGGAGTGTGACTGGGTCCTTTTTAGCCAGGTGCTAAAAGAGGGTAGACTTTAGGGCCCTGGGCATCAGTCATACCCCCAAAATGCACAGGTCAGGCTACTGAGCCCCTTCCCTAGCATCGAACAGCAAGTAATGGAGAGGTGCTGAGTCTTTCCTGAGGCAGCTGGCCCTGGGACAAAGCCGGCTGGTGCTCTGGGCTTGGCTTGCTTGCTGCAGGTGACATACATAGGTCAGTGACCCTGCTCACAAAGATCCCCTGACCTGTCCAGGTAGCTGTACCATCCCACAGCCAAGCTTGGATTGGGATGAGGAGAGTAGCCTGACCCTGAAGATTGTGACAATTCAGCAGAGGCCTGGGGGCCTGTGGGGGTCGCCGCACTCCTCCCACCTGACCCGCCTGGGAGGCTGAGCTTTGGTCCACCTGGCCTGGAGCACTAGGAATTCCATTTCTCCCAGTGCTGGGGTGACTTCTGTGCTTACCAGTCTTTAAGAACCATTTTGGGGGTGGGAGGGGGTTAGACAGACAGTGGCCCAGTGAGGATGGCAGCTAACACCTGCCCAGAAGATAGTCACGTTCTCCACCCACATGCACTGGTGGCCCCTCAGTAGGACCTGATCATTGGTAAGGACCATGGATCATGGCTGCTGAAGGCTCAGGCCAAGGGGAATCTCACCCCACCTGCCTGGGGGGTTTTTCTCCCAGGCCACCCCTGGTCCCGGCAGAGAAGCCCACTCTGGGAGGACATTGGGAACCTGAGGCAAAACCCATGCCCACTGTCCTCTCAGGCCCACTCCAGACAACCCAGCCTGGGGGCTAGTGCTGCAGACAGTGAAGCAACTGTGTTCAGGGCCTGAGGCCTTCCTGGGGAGAACACAGCCCCCCAGCCCTGCTGGCTCTGTTCATGATAAATACATGGGGCCCTCAAGGGAGCCTCCAGTTTGCCCTGTCAGGGTGATGGTCAGAGGCCAGGTGTGGTGCACTGGGGCCTGCGGAGCCTTCTTAACAGCAACGCCAATGGTCAGAGCAGAGGAGAGTGTGTTGACCTCACAACTAGGGAATGTCACCCACCCAGCCTGCAGCCTGAGAGCTGGGACCACATGCATGAAACCCACAGCGCTGGGCGCATAGCCCATGCCCCCTCGGGGCCCCTTGTCCAGACAGTGCCCTCCCGGATCCCAGGCACCTGCATGTGGGGGTTAGGAGGAGACGGCGCCCAAGTGCCTCTCACTCACCTGTGTTAGGGTTGTACACGTCCCCGTCGTTTACCAACACTTTGTTAAAGAGGACGACCCCCCCGTCGCTGGGGAAAGGCTTCTGGGTAAGCCCAGCGGAGAAAGACACAAGAGAGGGCCCTGGAACACCTGCAGCAGAGAGGGGATGAAGCGGGCTGAGAGTCCGGGCACGGGGACTGTGCCAGGGCCCATGTGCCAGGCCAGTTTTCCCTCCCTTGGATGTGGTGGGGCACCCCACTCCTCAGCCACGTGCCGGGCTCCCTAGCTGGGCTCAGCAGTCAACTAAGCCATCTGGGAAGCTGGGGAGGCCCTCGCCAGAAGTGTGTGAGATTGTGGCAACATGCGTGGCAGGCCAGGGAGGCGCTGGTAGACTGGGCGGCAATCGAGGGAGCTGCTCACTTGCTGATGAGCCAATAAACCCCGACCCTCAGGAAGCTCATCAGGACCACACAGGGCAAAGGCCCACCCTGCAAGCCCCTCGGGAACCTCAATGAGCTGCAATCATCTAGGAGGGAAAATTCTTTTTCTTGGGCCTGAGACACTGGCCCTAGCTGGGGAGCAAACCTTGGCACAGGCCTGTCCCACTACTGGTTGGGGAGTAGGGCTGGGCCCCAGTTCCACCATTAACAGCATGAGGGAGGAAGGGCGAGGTGCAGGGAAGGGCAGAGACCAGAATGGAAAATCCTGACGGCGTACCTGGGGCTGCTACTGGAGGTGACCCGGGGTATCCTGAAAAACAACAGGAATGGAATGTCATACAGTTCCTAAACAGTAGCTCAGTTTTTTGAGTCTTTTTTTCCCTCCTACTCAGAAGCTCAAATTGAATCTTCATTACCAAAGAAACAGACATAGAACAAGGGGCCCACTCTGAGCTGCCTCCCTGGACAGGCATATTGGAGCCACCTGTCCCTGCTCCCTCACTAGCCCACTCACCCCTGGCAGAGAGGAGGGCACTGAGGCAAGCTGCCCATAGGAGTATAAAAAAAGTGAAAGACAGCATGCTGGAGCCTTGGAGCCCAGGCCAAGGAGGAGAAGCCCACAGACTCCCAACTAAGGCATCTGCCCTTTTGTAGTGTTATCTGTCCAAGAGCTTTGCCGTCAACTGGATTGAACACAGTATTAAGTGGACACACGGAGGGGTGGGTGGACGCATGCACACAGGGACGAATACACAGACACACATGGATGCGTGGGTGGGTGGATACATGCATGGGAGCCAGCACGGGTGAGGCGGGTGTACACATGTGGATAAATGGCTGCCTCCATCCACGGATGAATGAGTGGATAGGTTGGGTGAATGTCTGTGGAGGGGCACATGGATTCCTGATGCACGTGTGGTGGGGCACGTGAATTCCTACATGGCGCGTGTGGTGGGTGAATATCTGTGTAGAGGGGCACATGGATTCCAGCATGCACGTGTGGTGGGTGAATGTCTGTGTAGAGGGGCACGTGGATTCCTGATGCACGTGTGGTGGGTGAATGGATAAACAGCCCAAAAGAGTCTGAGCATCAATGATACATGGAACAGGAAAGGCCGCATCTCTGCCTAAGAGCTGTGATCACTGTGGCTCAGGCTGGCTGAGAAGGAACAGAACAAAGAGCTGGTGAGAGAATGTGTCTCTGTCTTCTCAGCAGTGACCAGCCTGCCATGAGGCAGCAGGGACCAGCCCCGGCCCTGCCAACATCTGGGTGCCCCTGATGGTCCCCCTGTCTGACCCAGAGGGGGCTGGTTGCACTGTCTGTCCTATGGCAGATGACATGACCTGCCCCAAGCAGGGTCATCTGTTTACATGTTACAGCCCTAAATTTCATGTTCCTCACCTGTAAAATAGAATTGATACTGGCTGCCCAGGAAGGAGCTCGGAGCCAGGCTCAGCCCTGGGCATGTGGCAGGAATCCCACACATGGTCGTCTGTCATCTTCCTCTGTGACCACAACCCTAATGGTGCTGACACTGCCCACCTGCATGGAGCACCTTCTAACCACTGAACACAGCTTTCCCCCTTCATCCTGAGGTCCCATTACTATCCTTACCATGTAGTTGAAAGAAAAGCGCCTCAGAAAAGCCAGGAAGCTGCCCCAGGTCTAAGCCTGTGATGACAGAGCCCTCCTGTCTCACCACATGGCTGTGTGACCTGCCTCTGCTATTAGGCAGCTGCTGAGACAGTTTCAGCTTCCAAGACCCTTCCTTCTGGGAAGATGGATGAGCTGCCTGTGGGCACAGGTGTCCAAGCCCCTGGGGCAATTCTAAGTGCCATTTACTGCACTGTCACTGGGCTGTTCCAGCCTCTGCATTTCTCACTATTTCTCATTAACATAAACTGGTCCCTTAGGCCTTGGCATCCTTGGAAAGTGACCTTTATGAACTTGTCCCCGAAAGGAAGATCCTGCCTGCAAAGACCCTTCAGCAGACCCCGAGGCTCAGGCTGAGGTCCATGAAGTCCCCCTGTATTCTCATGCTCAGCTCAGCTGTGCTGGCCTTACCTGGTGCACCAGCATAGCCTTCGGTGTTGGGGATGGTCCCCTGTCTGGTCTGGCCATCTACCCCCTGGGGCAGGCCTCTCCCTGATACACCTGTCCTTCCCGGAGGCCCAGCCTCTCCAGTCTCCATGATAACCCCTGTGGAGCCAGGCAGGAAGGGCAGCCCTGTCCAGCCAGGCCACGCCGGAGGGGGAAGCTTCTTCTCAGGGGGTCGAGGCTGCAGGGGTCTCTGGGGCAGGACAGGCTGCTGGCCTGTGTGCAACCAATGTCCAGGATCCTCAGGGGGTGGGGGACTACTTGGCCTTGGCAGTGGCAGTGGGGTGGGCTCCAGCTCGGCTGGCTCAGTGGGGACTTCTGTCGGTGATGGGGGTGGGGGTCTTCTGGGCATCTGTGGGGCCTTTCCTCGGCCCGGAAGCTGGGGTGCTTCTGAGGGTTCCTCGGCTAAGTATTGGGAAAGCAGAAAGAAACACAGTATTAAAAACCTCCAACTTCTTTCTCTGTTCAATCCCATGTCCCCTCGTATGAGGCCCAATGAGTCTGCAGTTTCCTGCAGAGGGTTATGCTGCTGGCTGTCTCTGGGACATCCCCCATCAGGGTATACAAGAGAGCACCACAGCTCAGGGACAGCCTGCCTCAGGTCTTCTGAAGCAGCTACAGATCAGGCTGCCCTCAGGTCTCCTGGGGAGCAGCTGGGACCCCCCACCTGGGAAAGGAAACTTTCAGCCTTTCTGTCTATACACAAATGGCTGTGCTCCCCCAAATGGTAGCATCCTTGGCTCCAGTGCCCAAAATGTTCTGACTTTACTGCATGCTGATACAACAGACATGTCACAAATTAGCAAAAGGGGCTTAATGCCACCTCACAATCTCTAAAACATGCTAGTCTCGGAGTCACCACTGGCAGCCTTTCCACTGGCCACTGAGGGACACTACTGTGAGACCCCACAACGGACCCAGGCAGTGTGAGGAGAGCTCAGGTGCAGGCCCCAGAGGAGCAGCGACACATCTCTTTGGGCTGAAGCCTTTTGAGCCACCAGCTGAGGGGATGTCCAATGAGGGAACCTCCTGGTTCACTTCTCCTTGCTCTCTTGAGACAGCCACATCCTTCCTCCTTTGAAGCCTTTCCTGGAACCAGCCTTCCAGAAAGCCCTTCCTGACTGCCCACAGGACACGTAACAATAACCTAGTTGAGAAACTACTGGCAAAAGCAAAACGCCTTCCACCTCCTCAATCAGTCTGATGCTCACAATGCCCAAGGTTCCAAATGTCTGCAGTTATGACCCAATGCAATCTGGGAGCAACTGCCCTTCGACTAGCTGTCTGGTTTTGTTTCAAAACTCACTAAGGTAAATACGGCAGCTGAATACAGAGACAGGGTGCTAGATCCTTCAAGGGAGGTTACTTATCAAACAGCCTTTCCAGAAAAACAGACTGGGTGGTAAGGAGAGAATTATCCAAAGAACACAATTTCCCATAACTAAAGAAAATAAAGGATCCTACCATAATTATTGAATAAAACATACAAACCAAGGTATACTCAAAGAGCACTGAGAATAAAGAGAAGAGCTTTCAAGAGAGAAAAATACAAGAGGTTAACTGCACATCAGAAAGGCATCACCCGGCCTCTCAACAGCACTGGGAACTAGAAGACCAGAAAACTGTGTCTATAAATTTGGAGGGAATATAATTGTTAACCTTGAATTCTATACCCAGTCAAAATATCCATCAATTATAAGCATAGAACAAAAACCTTTTAAAGACAAGCAATAGTTTAAAAATATGAAAAGCACCATGTCTCAAGCATCCTATCTTTTTTTTTTTATAAGAGTCTCACTATGTGCTGAGGCGTCACAGCTCACAGTAACCTCCAACTCCTGGGCTTAGGCAATTCTCTTGCCTCAGCCTCCCGAGTAGCTGGGACTACCGGCGCCCACCACAACACCAGGCTATTTTTTTGTTGCAGTTTGGTGGGGGCTGTGTTCGAACCCACTACCCTCAGTATATGGGGCCAACACCCTACCCACTGAGCCACAGGTGCCTCCCTCAAGCATCCTATCTTAAGAAGCTATTGGAGTTGACTGTAATCCTACCACTCTGGGAGGCCAAGGCAGGTGGATTGCCTGAGCTCACAAATTTGAGACCAGCCTGAGCAAGAGACCCTGCCTCTAGCCGGGCATCATGGTCGCAGTTACTCAGGAGGCTGAGACAAGAGGATCACTTGAGCCCAAGTGTTTGAGATTGCTGTGAGCTATGATGTCACAGCACTCTACCAAGGGTTACAAAGTGAGACTCTATCTTAAACAAAAACAAAAAACAAGGTGTTAGAGAATGTGCTCTCCAGAAACA
Organism: Galagoides demidoff; assembly: GCA_963574575.1. Taxonomy (NCBI): domain Eukaryota; kingdom Metazoa; phylum Chordata; class Mammalia; order Primates; family Galagidae; genus Galagoides; species Galagoides demidoff. The sequence goes on from CAUYQV010142597.1 coordinate 29,262, forward strand.
AGGAAATAAACCACAAAAAAAAACCCATAAGGAGTCTAACACAGGAGAGAGGATAAAGACGTCCCTAGGACAGTAGTGAAGGAAGGCTCCGATTCAAAGCCTCATAGCAAGTTCAGAGAGTAACCAGCCCCGTGTGGCTCAGGAAGAGCAAGAATTCCAGGAGGGAGGTCTCCCCCTGGAATTCCAAACAGTGGAATTGACAAATGATCTGATATTTTTCATGATATAAAGAAATTGTATTGAGAGGCTGCTGAAGGATAGGAAGTATTCCAAATTAGATCTGTAACATCTAAGCAAATAAGAAGGTGACACTGGCTCGGCGCCTGTGTTTAAGCGGCTAAGGCGCCAGCCACATATACCTACGGTGGCAGGTTCAAATCCAGTCGCGGGCTGCCAAACAACAATGACAGCTGCAACCAAAAAATAGCTGGGCGTTGTGGCGGGTGCCTGTGGTCCCAGCTACTTGGGAGGCTGAGGCAGGAGACTCGCTTGAGCCCGGAGTTAGAGGTTGCTGTGAGCTGTGATGCCAGGGCACTCTACCCAGGGGGACAGCTTGAGGCTGTCCCAAAAAAAAAAAAAAAAAAAAGAAGGTTACACTGCTACTGATTCAGAGAAAAGAAAAAGAAAAAAAGCAACATAACCATAGAAAGCTGTTTAGCTCAGACTGCATCGACGTTGAACACTGATTTATTGTGGCATAACTATACTGGGCACTGAAAGAAAGGGAGCCAGTACACAATATCCAAAGTGGATGAGTCAGTTTAGAAATACTGAGGGGAGCACGGAGGAAACAAAATGGCTGGAAGAGCTGCAGGAGGCTGCCTCGGGGGTGTGAGACGGTGATGGGGGTGGGGTGGGGGGGCAGCAGGGCTGCTGTTTAGTATAAGCTTCGCACTGCTGTTTTACTTATTTTTATAAAATGTAATTATAAAAGACTCTCACTGAGTGTCTGTTTCTACTCGTCCCCTCCAATCTCAGCATGTGTGAGTCTGTCTTTTCCTCCCAGGGCACATGTGTCTGCCTGAGCCCTAACCACTCTGCTTGGATTTGCTCCATCCAGTATCAACCTCTCTTTTCTTCCTCCCATGGCTCCTTTTAGCCCAAATGTATGTGTCATCTTCCAGAATCTGGGAAAAAATACTCTTCCTTTGCTGGGTGCAGTGGCTCACGCCTATAATCCTAGCACTCTGGGAGGCCGAGGCAGGAGGATTGCTTCATTTCAGGAGTTTGAGACCAGCTTGGGCAAGAGCAAGAGCCCTATCTCTACCCAAAGTAGAAAAATTAAGGGCAGGTGAGGTGGCTCACACCTGTAATCCCAGCACTCTGGGGAATCAAGGCAGGTAGATTGCCTGAGCTCAGACGTTCGAGACCAGCCTAAGCAAGAATGAGACCCCATCTCTAAAAAATAGCTGGGCATGTGGCAGGCACTGGTAGTCCCAGCTACTTGGGAGGCTGAGGCAAGAGGATTTCTTGAGCCCAAGAGTTTGAGGTTGCTATGAGCTATGATGCTACAGCACTCTACTGAGGGCCACAAAGTGAGACTCTGTCATCCCCCAAAAAATAAAAAATAAAAAAATTAGCTGGGCATTGTGGCAGGTACCTGTATTCCCAGCTACTTAGGAGGCTGAGGCAGGAATGCTTGAGCCCAGGAGTTTGAGGTTGTGACCTAGACCTCTGTGAGCTATGATGACACCACTGTACTCTCTCCAGGGGATGGAATGAGATGCTGTCTCAAAAATACTTTTCCTCAGTTTTACAACACTCAATGAATTACACTTGGCAAAGTACCTTTAAAATGCAAAGTACAGTGTTCTTATTTTCCTTTCTATCCCCACTAAACCCTTCAAATCCACCCCCTTACTCTGAAATAAGTCCTCGTCACTCCCCCAGGACCCTATCTCTGCGTATTTCACTCTTCCTGCCCCTTCTTGGCCCCTCTCTCCCTCCACACATGCTTGTGGCTAAGGCCAGCTGATTCTAATTTTGAAATATCCCTCGACTCCTTCATCCATACCTTTTCCAGAATGCTCTTTAGAAAGCATTCTAACCATTACTTCCTGCTCAGAAATCTTCCATTGTTCGCCCCTACTCATAAAATCAATCAGAATCTCCTCCGACACCCCATGTCCCTGCCTCCCCGTCAGAGCCTGTGCTCTGCCCAGCCCCCATCTGACTTCCTGGCTTTGTGCCTTTGCTTTTGCTGTGCACGCCCAGAGCCGGCCACTTCTGACATCCTCCCCGGAGAAACAGCACCTGTCCCTGAAGCCCCAGCTCCAGTACCACCTCCTCCAGGAAGCCTTCTCAGGTCTGCCCGGCAGGGTAGGGGCCGTCCTGCCCGGGACAGGAGCCCACATGGACCCTTGGGGCTCTTGTGACAGTTGGTGCTGCTCCTCCTGGCCAGATGTTGAGTGCTTGAGGACAGGGCGTGGCAGGGGCCTGGCCCAGCACACTGAGCAATGCGTTTAGTGAATGAAAGAAGACTGCTAGTGTGACAGGCCTGTGGGTCATGCCCAGTCCCTGCCAGCCATTCAGCTGGGCACCCTAAATGTGCCACAAATAACAGGCATTCTGGGATTCTCTTGGGGCAGTTCTGGTACATACAGGATGATGATAATTTTTTTTATATCCATCACTCCCTCGGCACCCAGAGCCATCACACCAGGTGGAGAAGAAGGAAGGAAGCAAGATACAGCTCAGGGCCAGCATCCTCACGGACCTCCCAGGGAGCCCGGCACCGGCACTGTGGAGACCTGAATGCTCCGAAACAGCTGCCACATCACCCAGGGATGACAGGGAAAAGCCACAATGATTCGGACCATCGCCCCCCGCCCCAGCCCCGCCCAGCCCTGGCTCAGTCACAGGGGCCCGAACACACACACTTCCTACCAAGTCCTGACAGCGACTGGACGCCACTCTGCCTACTCTGGGAGGACCACTCTCCGGCAGGGGACTGCTTTCTGAATGGAACATGTGTTTCCAATTCGGAGAGTGGTTATTTGAAATGAATTCCTCCAGCGAAGCGAGGGCTGCTTCCCATGGGTTCAATTCCCACAGAATGGTCAGGACAGACCAGCCACAGGGCACCCGGCTTGTCCACTATCCTGGCACCCTGTGCCACCATGAGCAGGGTGAGCAAGGATGTGGCCCCGGGATTAAAGGCCACTTTCTGTCCTCGAAAGCTCTTATCAAAAGCTAATTTCAACTTTACTAAAAAAGACTTTTCTTAGAAAAGCCCCAATGATCCCTGAGGCTAAAAACTGGTGTCCTGCAGCTGAGTTAGAGGAGTCTGGGTCACCGCTCTGCGGCGAAGCCCTGAGGGGCTGGCCCCAGACCTGGCAGCCAGATGGGGTTCAGAACAAGAGGCTGTGAGGAAAGCCTTAGCTGTCAGGAGCTGGGGTGGGAAAGCCACTGAGAATTCCTGTCCGTGTGATGGGCTCAGTCTGCAGTGCCCTGCTGTCACCCAGGCTGGATCTGATGCCAGGCAGATGAAGTGATGGATGTGGGTGTGCGCACTGGCTGTAAGGCTCTGTGCATGTACACGCATTCAGCCGCAGTCCAGGCCAGGTAAAATCTGCTCTCCCTGTGTCCTAAGGACACACCTGCTGACCAAACATTCAGCCAGAGAAGTATTGTAAAGATGTTGGCACACTCAGTAGCTGGACGGAGGATACTGGTGCAGTGGAGGGCCCAGAGGCCGTCACCGACAGGCATGAGAGACGCTCCGCTCATCAGGAGACTCAGAGCATCTGTGGGGCTGGTGCTGAGTGAGTACAGGCCAGCTCACACGGGGGTCACCCTTCCCTGCAGGACAGGAGTTCTGGCCACCGAAATGGCTGACAGGCAGGCATGCAGGAGAATCCTCAGGGCTCAGAGACAAGGAAAATTTGAATCATTCTCTTGATGACACAGGGAGGGAAACACGTGCCCACTGGATAGTTCTGCTCCAAGCAAACAGCCATCTCAAAGCTGTTTTGGGCTTTGGTTGCAATGAAGAGAAAAGTCCTCCAGCTGGTGAGCAGGGGCTGTCTCGGCTGTGTCACTGAAGGGCCCACACTGACGCCAGGATAATAAGAGTCCAGACATAATGATAGTGAGAGCCCATGGAATAGGGTAAATAGGGAAAACTGGCCTAAATTTCTCCCAAGTACCTTGGAGTACAAACACGGCTCCAGTCCCACGTGCTCAGATCCGTGGCAATGAATTTCAACTGTGAAGGACTTTGCAGTCACTGAACCCCATGGAGAGGGGCTCACCTAGCTCAGTGGCAGCATCACTTGGATTTTTTTTTTTGGTAGAATTCATAAACTGATTCTAAAATGTTTATGGAAATGCAAAGGAGGATCTCTACTGCCTGATTCCAAGACTTATCTAAAGCTACATTAATAAGCCGCGAGGAGAGACATCAAACACCAGGACAGAGGGGCCCTCGTGCACAGCAGCCATGGTCGGTGCAGTGTCACAGGTTCTGTGTCCTCTCCTCCCCTCTCTGTTCCCCTCTCTTTCTGGGCACAGCTTGCCTTGGTTTGGGTATACCCTGCTGCCTCTGGAGTAACCTTCCTTCCACTTTTGCGATTAGAGCTGGAGGTCTCTAGTTTTGTTTTAATTACAAATTTAATTACAAATTCCGGGCCTCACTTCATCCCTGCTGAGTGGGAATCTCCTGAGTGAGCCCAGGAGTTCCTGGTTTTCGTTACAAGTCCCAGAGGATTCTGTGCATGCAGCCATGGGAAAGCTCAGTTCTCAGAGCACTGTAGTTCTAAGTTCAACGTTAAGATGGAGAAAAGCAGATCCTACTTACAACAACCATAGAGCATTGCAGAAACAAGATATCTGCCCATAGGGCAAAAGGGTGTGAGTCGGCAAGAGCTCAGTGTGGTGGAGTGTATGCAGTTCATTTCATCTTTGTGTATTTCTAAATCTCTGGGACCACCATGACATCCTGGGCCTAACCTAGCCCTGAACTCAGCTAACTGGGAATGAAGGGCCACAAGCAGTCAAGACGTTGCTGTGAGGTGGCCCAGGCCAGGCCCCTGGTTAAGTCCTAACCTGAATAGTCCACGCTCTTTCACTCTAACAGTTTAACTTAAGCAACTTGATAAGAACAGGATTCTTAAATCTGTAACACCCCTAAATGAAATGCTGTGACAATGGGAACAGAAAGGGCAGGAGAGTAGGAACAGGAAGTGATGCTGCTGTCCCTGGGGTGTGCCAAACCCCGACTGCAACATCGAGGAGGCGTCCCTTCTTGGAAGGACGATGTGGCGAAAGAGACTTGCTGGGCACAGCAACGTCCCTCTCCCCACCCCTCTTTCTCAACACCAGCACCCACCTCCTGGTTGGAAGAGAAACAGCCAAGTCCTGGCCTCCATGTCAGGCCAAGGGACGCTGCCTTGATGTGTGCCAGTGCTGTCCTGGGTGGCAGGCAGGAAGACAGCCTCTGCCAGTCCCCCACGCCTGGGAGCCAGGACATGCCCTCCCAGGGAGTGTCTCGTGGGGAAATCAGTGAGTGTATGCCAACAACACAGGTAAAACCAGGTGACTTGGGGAAAAGGAACAGAAGTGGGGGCACTGAGATGCTTCAATGGACTGATGCCCCCCTGCTTGTGAATGTCAAAACAGGAGTGAGTGCGTCCCGATGGCATCCCTCAGTGAACCCTTTTCACTTAGGACCTAACTCGTTCATAAGTGATGAGCTTCTGGTCAACAGAAGTATTTGTACATGAATTTGCGAATGCTGGGAGGAGAGATTTCCAGGCTTCTTACACTCTGTACCTGACCCCTCATTTAGAAAAGAAGAAAGAGAAGGAGGGGACCCACCCGGCGGTTGTCTACAGCATTCCCAGCCCTCTCACAGGCTCGCTCACTTCCCTGGGGCTAGAGGTCTGTAGGAAAAGTTCAGCCAAAAATAGATTGAACATCCATTACAGAGGGCAGAGTGAGAGGAACAGGTGATGTTTACTGAGTGACCACCAACCGCCAGGCACCATGCCTATGAGTGTTAATCCTCATTCCAATCTTTCAAGGCAGGTAACATTATTATTACTTCTGATTTATAATGAGGAAAGGGAGGCATTAGGTCCATAAATAACTTGCCCAAGGGTGGCGCCCGTAGGTCAGTGGGCACCAGCCACACACAGCAAGGCTGGTGGGTTCGAACCTGGCCTGGGGCAGCTAAAGCAACTGCAACAAAGAAGTAGCCGGGCATTGTGGTGGCGCCTCGAGTCCCAACTGCTTGGGAGGCTGAGGTAGAAGAATCTCTTAAACCCAAGAGTTGGAGGTTGCTGTGAGCTATGATGCCATAGCACTCTACCCAGAGAGACAAAAAGAGACTCTGCCTCAAAAAAAAAAAAAAAAAAGAACTTGCCCCAAATCACAGAGATAGTGTAGATGAGCTGGGTTTTCAAATCCAGGAAATAATCACCTCCTGGCCCCAAATCCAATAGTTTCTCCTGGTACTTACGATCCAAACCCTTCATGGCACCTGCAAAGCCCCGTCTGATCTGATTGCTAGCCTGTCTTCAACCTCATTGCTCACACACTCACCCAAACTGAAATTCTGACTTTTTCAAAACTCGTTCCTTTCTGAGGACCTTTCAATATGCTGTCCCATCTGCTGGGATCATTTTCTCACACTGATCTCTACAGGGCTCACCCCACTTTATTCGCATCTCCACTCAAGTTTGCTATCTCCATAGCTGCCTTCCCTGAACCCTCGCCTAAAATGGGCCCCCGTCCCCCATCCTCCGTCACCTTGCTCTGTTTTATGTTTGCTCTCAGCACTGATCGCTAACTGAAGTCAGGTCCTTATCTGTGTGACTGCACTTGTCTGCCCTACCCACTAGAGTGTAAGACCTGTGAAGTCTGGAACCCCAGCACTGCGACGTGGCTCAGTAAATACCCACTGAATGAGTAAACATATGAATACGCGGGTCGGAGTGTATTAGTCAGAAGAGGGACATCACATCTGCCTGACCCAGCTGAAGGTGAGAAAGTAACAATAATCCAGTGGTTTTTCATCTTTTGGAAGTTAGGCACGTCTCCGAGTCCTAGATGAAATCCACAGACCTTTTGTCTAATAAATAAATAAATAAATAAAATCTTTGCCTATAATTTCAAAAATCCCTTATAAATCTTTTACAGACTAACAGAAGGACTTGCATCTGTGTGAGTGTCAGCTGAAGCTCCTTTTTCTCACCCCCTGGTTGCGTCCTGGATACTTCAGCCCCCACCGCAATGCTTCCACAGAAGGGACAGGATCTGTGAACAGGGCAAGGAAGTGAGCGGAAACTCCAAAGTGAGTGTGCCTCCCTGGCCCAGAAGTGAGGTTAGGTCCAAACCAGTCACACATTGTCCCCTCTGGATTTGTGCTCACTCTAGTAGATATGAAGACCACCATTAATACCCCTTCCCTGCCCACACATACCAGCCACATAACCCTTCAAAAGACTACCTGTTCTACCCTGTAGAATGCAGCCTGTAGGAGGCCCAGCAGCTTCTGCTTTCCTTTATGAACCAGACACCATAAATCCAGCCATGTGAGACCAGCATGCCCTTAGGGTGTCTGGAGAGGGAGAGGTGCCTGGAGGAGCAGTGAGGCACCAGACATTTGACCGAGTCTTCCTGGATCTTCTAGCCAACTGCATGCTGAGTCGGAGACTCAAGCTGATGTCACGTAGAACACAAGAACCACTAAGCCAAGCCCTGCCCAAGTTTCTGACCCATGATATAATGGAAAATGATAAATACATCTTTGTTGTTTTAAGCTCCCAAGATTTAGGAGAAAGTTGTCACACAGCAGTAAATAGCTGAATGGCTCACACCAAGTCCTCACCAGTAATGCCCTCCCCTCCTGCCCATCCTTCAATCATCAGATCCAGTAATTCCTCTTTCTGGAAGTTTCTCCTGTCATGTCCCCTCACTCCTCACCCTGCCAGCCTCTGGACACTGCTCAGTAAACACCTACTCAGCAGTGAAGGCTCAGTGCAGAGCTCCCTCCCCTGAGTCCCTCAGCCTGGGTGCTCGTCTGCAGGCCCAGTGTGGGCCATGTGCACTGGTTCCCAAGGCTATCTCTGTCTATCTCCCACCAGATGTCATTTCATCCACATATGCCACACACACACCCAAACACCTACCACATAGCGGAAGCTCCACAAGATGTGACCAACTGGAAGGATAAACCCTCACGCGACTCTCGGGCCTTTCCCACACAATGTCGCTCGTTCTCCCTACAGACCTGCGTCTCCTTCCTGCTGACACTGCAATGCGTACACTTCTCCACGTCCCTCACACTGTAGGCCCTCAACACGCATCCTGTTGACTAATGGACGTGTGACTTCCTCTGTGATCTGAGCTCCAGGTTCACCACCCACAGACCTCCGATACTCAGATTGCTGATCTCCCAGACCCAGATGCTATACAAGGAGACCTTGCCTGTTTATTTCTGGGCCTTTTCAATCAGTGAAATTCTCCAAAGTCCACGCTAGCTATAGTGGCAATGATGAGTTCAGGACAAAGGATAATACTTTGGAAGCTACATTCTCTTTAAAGGCATTCACCAACTCCTACTGCAACAGACAGATGTGAAAGGGTTAACACAGCTTCCCACGCTGCCACAAAGTTGCAAATCAACTGGAAATATCTGATTCCATCTGTTATTATAAAGCACAGTCCAAACGGAACTGTGGGCATTGTTGCCACAAGGGACAAGTCACTCTATGAGCACACACTTAGGCTTGTGACCTTTACTCAGCATTCCAGAGATACAAGCACTGAGTGGGCCAGGGAAGAAGGGACGGTTTATAAATAACGTCATGCAGTGGGCTGGACACTGGGGTAGGGGCCAGATTCCTGGTCCTGTTCAGCCTGGTGACTCCTTAGCTGCAAGACGAGCACTGGGGTCTGCGGACATCCTGAGCCTTTTCACACCCAACTACCTTGGACCCTCCCTTCACCTCCTGAGGGGCAGGGACCCGGCCTGGGCTCCCCGGGGCAGGCCAGGACTCATCTACCTCCCGCGTGTAGCCCTCCCCTCCTCAGGCCGTATGTCTCCCATGGGCTCACAGAGGCCATGAAATCTCAGCTCCATGTGTAAGGCTATGTCACCCGGAGCTGAAAGTCCTGAAGGGGAGGATGGGAGGAAGGACAGCAGGACAGAGGAGGTCAGGAAACTGGTTCCTTCTGGGCACAGGCTGGCCCTCAACAAGTGCCTATGGGCCAGAGAAGTCTGCGCTCACCTCTGGGAGACACAGGAGCCAGACTGGAAGATAACGGCCCTTAGACACGGTCCCGCCTGGGTTCACATACTCTGTGTTAATATTTATCTCCTTGCTGCCCAGCACCAAGCGATTCACAAACTGGCACCATCTGTGAACCATGCTTTGGGTAGCACTGATGGGTTTAGTTAATTCCCCAAATTGTCCAGAATCTAGCATGATACTGTCACCTGCTACAAACCAAGACAAGAAATGGAACAGTAAGTTTCGACTTACTTGCTGATGGTTGAAATTTGACCAGCTCCTGCAAATCAGTAGAAATCTGGAAAACATGGCTGTAGAACTGCTGCACTGAATTCTTCAGGCCAGAAATGTCTCTGGAGTGTGCCCTGAGCGTCCCATTCATCTGCCTGACGCAGCTCCACAGGCCGCTGACGTGCCTGTTGAGTCCCTCCTTGATCCTCTGAAGGCTTCCCGACACGGAGTCCAGTTTGCTGCAAGTCTGTTCCATTTGAGAGACCCTCCCCTCTACCACGGAGACCTCTGTCTGGACCCCACGTGTACTTTCCTTACATGTGTCCAGCTCGGAGCGGACCTCGCTCTGGAAGCTCTGCCACCTCTCCTCCAGCTGGGTACAGCAGCGAGCCTTGGGGTCCTGGGGGGACGGGAGGCTGTCCACTGTCCTTTCTTGCTCACCCACCTTAGTGACCCCACCCACCCCAGCATTTTTACCTGCCTTGCAATTCCCCATTTCATTCTGAAGAGAAGTCACATTGATTTCTGTGTGGTTTAGCTGAGAAGAAAGGAACCTGAAGTCCTGCTGAAGTTTCTGGATGCTGCGCTGGGTTTCTTGGAACTTCCTGTGCATTGTGTCATTTAGAGATTGCAGAAGGCGCACGCTGTCACGCGTGGCCGGGTCCTCCCTGGCCGGCGCAGCACCTTCCACCCCACGAGGCTCTGCTTGGAAGTTCTGTAGGCAAATATCCTCAACAACCTGCACTTTGTCCTTCAGGCGGTTTAATTCCATCACCACCTGTTCATTCCCTGATCCTGCCGTGTCAGGCAGGGCTAACCCAGGGGGCGTGAATGCTGCATCGGTGTCGTTGGCCATCTGTAAGAGGACACTTCCCAGACGGTCTTCCAGAGACTGTATTTTCTGATCAACAAGATGCTTCAAGTCATCCACCTCTCCATTAATGGTCCCCCGAAGGGTTTCCTCGATGTAAAAGCAGTGCTCTTCGGCGTTCTTCTCCGTCACGTTGATCCTCGCATCTAGCTCATTCCACCTTGCATTGAAGTCCACCTCTGGCTCTGGAACTACAAGGCGGTCAAACTCATTGTCCAGCCGTCCATTCAGCATCCTGGTGGCTTCAGCAACTCTCTCAATTTTCTGGTCTAGTGCCTTGATCTGCTGACCAAAGTCACTGTTCTTTTTGCTGTCACAGCAGTTTGGCTGTGATGAAGGACCCTGTATCCAAGCTCGAAGGTCACTTATCTCTTTTCGGAGACTCGTTTCCTTTTCCCCTATCAGCTCGACCACTCCCAGGTAGCTGGTCCCGTAGTCGTCACACTGCTGCTGGAGGCCAAGCAGCTTGTACTCACATGAGTTCTTCAGGTCGGCCAGCTTTCTGTCCATCCCCTCCATGAGCTCGTCCCTCAGGGCGTTGATCTTACTGTCCACGTAGGCCTGGTAGAGCTCGTTGGTGGTCATGGTCACAGTAGGGCCTTGGGCAGCCTCCTGCAGCTGCCGGAGCTGCCCCTCGTAGCCCTTCACCTTCCCGTCCAGCTCTGCCAGCTTGTCGCTCTTGGTCTTCAGGGTGTCTTTGACTTCGGCCAGTTCGGACTCGATGTCCTTCATGCCAGACTCTTTATTGTGAAGGACGCCAGGATGCTGGACTGTTCCTGTGTCTCCACTGGTGACTCCATCAGGCTGGGGGTGTTGGCTGCCAAGCCACGACGGCTGCATTTTACTGGCATCATCCTGAATGGTGTGTTTGAGGTTTTCACTCACTCCAGCAAGGGAAGACTGGAGGTCAAGAACCGTTCTTGTGAGTCGGAGAACCTTCTCCTCTAGCACCTGTATTTTCTTGTCCTGAAGTTCTTGGGGCCCCTGTTTCGGATTCACCACCTGGCTTGGTTCTGCTGCAGTTGGGGACAAAGTTTTCTTGGGCTCCGAGACTTGGCTTGGTTCATTATTATCTGTAATAAAGAAAAAGTTGGAAGTAGATTAATAAACTGTGGTGTATGTATATCATGGAATACTATTCAGCAATAAGAACAGATGGAGACTTTACATCTTTTATGTTTGCCTGGATGGAGTTGAAACACAGTCTTCTTATTAAAGTATCTCAAGAATGGAAAAGTATTCAATACTAACATGAAACCAATATGTAAACAACTACACGCCCACACAAAAGAAAAAACACAAGTATAGTCTAGCAAGGGGGGGAGAGGACGGGGCGGGGAAGGGTGGGGGAGAAGGGAGGGCGATTGGTGGGATCTCACTTAGTGTGCACAATGTGAGGGTGTTCAGCACCCCCTGGGTGAAGGGCTCAACTACAACTTGAACTTTACCTTAGAATTGAAAACAATGTAACCTAAACATTTGTACCCTCATATTAATCTGAAATTTTATAAAAAAGAATAAGAAAGAGGACATGAATTAACATTTTCTACCTCTAGCCAATTTCTGCAAAGATAACAAACAGGACATGTACAGAACACACTCAGCCTCCACTTCCAGCCATCCACCTAACCATGGGCGATCGCTGCAGAAGTGGAAAGGAATATGGGCTTTAGCGTCAAGTCGACCTCTACTGGCATTCTGGCTGTGCTACTTACTGTTTCCCCTTGAACAAGTTCACTAGTCCGTGAACAATAATCCCCTCATCTACAACGAGGAGGTATAACTTCTCCATTAAAAGAACATACACATTGTGGGCCCAGTGGCTTATGCCTATGATCCTAGCACTGTGAGAGGCCTTGCTTGAGGTCAGGAATCAGAGACCAGCTGGAGCAAAAGCAAGACTCTGTCTCCACTAAAAATAGAAAAATTAACTGGATGTGGTGGTGTAAGCTGTAGGCTTGGCTACTCGGGAAGCTGAGGCAGGAGGATTGCTTGAGCCCAGGAGTATGAGGATGCTGTGAGCTAAATGATGCCACTGCTTTCCAGCCAGGGCAACAGAATCAGACTCTATCTCAAAAGAAAAAAAAAAAAAGAATATGTACACGGCCCCTAATAGATAACTAATAGTCCCACTCCCTGAAGGGAAACATTCATCATCTGCTTTATCATATGAACACTTCATTCCCACACGGGTGAGCTGCAGCCACACCCAGGGGTTGACTGCATGCTGTAAAACCACAAGAAGCCACTTTAGCAAGGTCCACCCCTCAGCTGGTAGATGATGATATCATATGATATGAAAGTGTCTGATATTATCCTCAGAGCAAGCCTGAATGTTTTATCTTTTACTTTTCAGTAGTATTCCTACACTAAAAGAGTCTCTGAGACATTGTTTAGTCCTGTGATGCAGCCAGGAAAATGCAAAGCATCAGAGAAATAAAGCAACTGTTCTATTATTGTTTCCTAACAACAGAGCACTCTGGCTGCGCACAGTGAGACTCACTAAGTCAAAAAGCAGAGGCACTGAGAGATGGCCAGCTGCAGTGGTGCGCGCCTGCAGCTGCAAACGCTCGCGGGGGCCCTTCAGCCCGGGGGTTTGGGGCTAACCTGGGAGACCACATAGTGAGACCCTTCTCTAAAATACAAAGGGAGAAGGAGAATGCAAACAATGAACTACTGAGTTTTGGATAATCCCATTTTGAGAAAATCCCCCCCCAAAGAAAAAGAGTCCAGAAGAAAGAAAAAATTACAACAATGATCGTCAGATGAACTAATACACGTCCACACAAGAGAAAAACTCAAATTCAAGTTGGGGCAGGGGAGCAGGGAGGCGGGTGGGTGTGTTCCCTCTAATGGGCACAATGTAAGGGTACACGGCACACCTACCACGGGGACCTCACCTGACAAAGACAAACATTAGGACCTCATCGTTTGCACCCTCATATGAATCTGAAAGTTTTTTAGAAAGCAAAGCAAAAAAACCATGATAGTGATGATTCATGAAATGAAAATAAATCAATAGATACAGAGATAGATAAGCAAAAGGAGGCTTTGGAAACCTGCAGCAGGAGGAGGATGGAAACAAGCCACACGTCTGACCATGAGACGGTTACCACGGCACAGGGGACCGGAAGGGGCTAACTTGGACCAGCCTGGGGACTGCAGGGACGTGCGTGTCACACTGTGGAAAAAGTCAAACGCAACATCTATCACAATAAAATGTTTTAACAAACTACACTGAAAAACACTGCACGTAAATTTAGAGTGTACATATTTTACTTTAGTGGTCATTGTTTTTTCTTCCTCTAAACTTTTGCACAAGATCATAGCAGCAGCTATTATTAATTAAAATGAAGTCAGTGGTAAAACCGACACTGAAATTCAGATGTCCAGACTCTCACGTATCTTTTTCCCTGTAGAGATAACAAACACCTTATTTTCCACACCGGAAAATTTTACTCTCACAAGACACTTGACTAAAAGAAGAGAACAAGTTATTGACTCAGACGTAATTGAAACATTATCCCAGGCAAAGGAAATAAAATAAAAGGCAGCAAATGGGGGGTCAAGGCTACACAGGAATGCCGCTCTCCTTTACTACCGGTGACTGTAAAGTGCTACTGCTTTTTCAAAGGATAATTTGGCAAAATGTATCAAAATACACAGAATCCTCTTGCCTACGAAACTACACTTGTAGAAGTGTAATCTAGTAAACAATCGGGGATGAGTGCAAAAATTAAGCAGGAAAAATGTTTATTCAAATGTTACCTATAATAGCAAAAAATTATGAACCACCTGCGTGACCAGGTGCAAATAATCACATTTTCTGAAGCCACTAGGTGACAGTGTAGAATATTTAATGATATGGAAGGCTATTCATTATAGAGTAAGTAACAAGTTCCACAAGAAGTGTGTCCTTTGGCTTGGCGCCTGTGGCTCAAGTGGCTAAGGTGCCAGCCACATACACCTAAGGTGGCGGGTTCGAATCCAGCCCGGGCCTGCCAAACAACAATGATGGCTGCAACCAAAAAAAAAAAAAAATAGCCAGGCATTGTGGCAGGCACCTGTGGTCCCAGCCACTTGGGAGGCAGAAGCAGGAGACTTGCTTGAGCCCAGGAGTTGGAGGTTGCTGTGAGCTGTGATGCCATGGCACTCTACCCAGGGGGACAGCTTGAGGCTCTGTCTCAAAAAAAAAAAAAAGTGTGTCCTTCGTAATGATAGTGGTTTGTCTGAGAATAAGGATTCTTTCATTCTCTCCTAATATCCCACTAAAATGGAAAATAAAAGAGGAAGACAACAAAACACACAAGTCACACATAAAAAAACATTGGAAATCAGCATGGTTTTGGACTTTTTAACAGAAATACTGAAAGCTGGAAGAAAACTGAACAATGCTTTCAAAATTCTGAAGGAAATTATTTCCAACCTAGAATTCTGAAGCTAGAGTAAACATATTTTAAGATTATGAAATATCAAAAGTTTACCTCCCTTATAATCTTTACTTGAAGCTATTGACAGATTTGCTCAACAAAAACAAGAGAATAAACCAAGACAGAGGGAGCAGGGGACACCAGAAACGGGGACTCCACAGGGGAAGGCGAGCGACCACTACCGTTGCGGCAAGTGGGAAGATTTTAAGAAGATAAAACTGGGCTCAGCACATGTAGCTCAGCGGTTAGGGTGCCAGCTATAGACACTGCAGCTGGGGGGTTTGAATCCAGCCTGGGCCTGCCAAACAACGACAACTACAACCAAACAATAGCCGGGCATTGTGGTGGGTACCTATAGTCCCAGCTACTTGGGAGTCTGAAGCAGGGGAATCGCTTAAGCCCAAGAGTTGGAGGTTGCTCTGAGCTGTGACACCACAGCACTCTACCCAGGG
>CAUYQV010142600.1:0-28474 GCA_963574575.1 Galagoides demidoff
TTATTTCGTTAAAAAATATTGTTTATTTTTTGCAGTGTACCATGTACCTGATATTCATCTAAATGCTTTATGAACATTAATTAATTAGTTATAGTTACCCCCAGAAGGAAAGGGTTGTAATTATGTGTGCTTTGCAGATATGGAAACCGAGGAACAGAGAGGTGAGGTTACTTTCACGAGGTTACACAGCCAGTAAGTGCAGGAGCCAAGATTTGAATCCAGCATTGTCACCAAAGTTTCTGCTCCTACATCCTCCTGCAGTTTGACTTCTATTGTTAAACTGTGCCTGGGTGGCTGACGGCTGGTCTGGGAAGTAGTGGCCCAACCTGAAGGGTAGCCATGCACAAAGGAATCCTCTCACATAAGCCAGCAAAATGATTGAGAACCCCTAACCAGAACCTTCTGCTGATCTTGTCCAGAAGTTAAGAGATGGATTAACCCCTTTCCGCTACCTGGGGTACAGGAGTGAGGTCCTGGCAGATGGATTCAGAGGAGGATGAGTCTCTGAAATGGAGGTGGAGCCCCACAAATAACTACTCTTCCAGTCTGTGTGGTATATGTTGCCTCTGCCTAGACTTCGGAGAGACCTACTAGTGAAGTAGGAGAGATTCTGGAATCGGGCTGCCTGAGTTCAAACCCTGCCTGTAGCACTCACTAGTTTTGTGGCCTTGGAAAAGTTACTCATTCCTTCACCTCTCTGTGTCTCGGTTTGAGAGAAGTGAGCATAATAATGGCCCCCGCTTTAGAGGGTGTCTGCTTTGAGTTAATTCATGCTGGCAAAATAAACACTCAATATAGAACTGCTTTTATTTGTTATTAATCTGCAGTAGTACCCCAGAAATCAATCCACATCCTTCCTCACAAATTTGTTTTTCTTTTTGTGTCCCTGTAGTCTCTGTATGAATTGCTAATATGGCAAAATTAAGATATTTAGTAATGGGGGCCCTCGGCTCATTTCTCAAATGGGACCCCACATCTCAGTAAAGTGGGGCATTCTGATGGAGACTCACCTGAGTGCTCCCTCCTAAGCGTGCTCCTTGTGTTCATCATTTTAACAGAAGAGCAGCAGATGGCTGGAAAAGGATGCGTTTGGAAAGTACCAGGGCAGCTTTTATCATCTAATCTTCAAAAAGTCTGTAAGTACTTCACTATTTTAAAAACATATAGTATATCTTCCAATGATCGTAACTCTATAAAAGGCATTATTTTATTTATTTTATCATTAATCCATACATGGCAGACTTTTCTTTTCGTTTTATGATTTTAGTTAAAGTTACATACCCCAGTGATGTACCAAAAACAGGGTAGTGGGAACTGTCTGCTCCCAGTAGGAAGTATCATACCACTGGCATCATTTAAAATTACAAGAACATGGTGATTAAAAAAAGATCTGACTTTTGGTTGGTATTATTACCGGGGTCCCCTATTGCACAGGTCTGGGCCCTGCCCTTCATGTACCACTAACATGTACAAATCATAAATGTATACTCACTTAATATTATGTATGGACACACCTTTATGACCGACATGAAAAGATGTTGAACATATCTTAAACTTCAGAAGGTTCTTTCATGCCTTTCTCTATCAATAGTGGTGAACCCCACACCCAATACAGAGGAAGTTACTATTCTGTCTACTATCAACGTAGACTAGTCTTGCATATTCTTATGACTTTGTATACATGTGCGTGAAATCATCTAGTATGTGCTCTTTTCAGTCAGGTGTTTTTGGCTTATGTGCTTGAAATTCCTCCAAGTTGTGGCATGGAGCAGGAGTCTACTTTACGCTGGGCGGTATTATTTACATGATTATGTAGTGATTTACTTACCCAATGGAAATGGTTATTTCCATTGTTTTGGCTCCTGAGAATGAAGCATCTATGAAAGTTCTTGTACATGATAAGCACTCATTTTTTCGTTATTGAGAATATGCACAGGAATAGATTTCCTGGGACATGGGTCTAGCTTTGACTGTCTGTCAAATTATTTCCCAAAATGGTTGTGCCAGCATAGTCCACTTTTATTTAATTATTTTTAACAATGCAAGAAGTACCCACGAGCCCATTACTGAATGAGATAAGGTTTATCACTCTATAAACGAAGGAACTGACTCTAGAGAGGTTTAGTGCCGTACATTTCACATAGTTGGAAAATGCCGTAAAAGAGAGTGAGACCCCGGTCTTTTGAATTCAAGGACGTACTTTCTCTGTTACGGGTTCTTTATATCACAACTACTTTAAAAAATATTGAGTTATCTGTAAGCAGAAAAGACACTTGTAAGGCATTCACTGGGACAGAAATAGGGAGGAAAAAAAAACACCTTAAATTCTAGCCAGAAAAATGTGCATTTCTCATTTCTGCCAAGGAACTTGCTGGCAGAGAGCAAAATGCCTGTCGGACATGGAGCCTGGCTTGATTCCCAGCACAACCAAGCCATACCTTGTTTGGCATCATTGATTCAAGATTTTATGTGCCCACAGGGCCAATGCAGGCATCCTTGAATAGATTTTCTGGTATTCATCACTAAAGATTTCCCTTCATTAAAAAAAAAAACAAAAAACAAAAAACCTATATCCTTGCTAAGCAAAGTGCAGACTAGGGGCCAACAGCATGATATCACTGCAAAGCTTGTTAGAGAGGCAAAATCTCAGGACCCTCCCAGGTTTTCAAAATCTGCCTTTCACCAAGATCCCCAGCCAATGCCTATGCTCACCAATTGTGAGAAGCGCAGACTTATATATTTGTAGGTCAGAAGTCACTTCCTCCCCCTCTGGGGTATTTGTGAATGTGACATTTTATCTCTGACTCTCCGTTTCCTAATTGAAAAATGAGGTTACTGCTATATGCTTTGCAAGTTTATAATAAAGACTGAAAGATAAAAGAGAGGTAAAACCGCTACAACAATTCGACATAGATGATTGGTGTCCGGCCAAGTGATAGTTCCTCTCCTTAGAGGTATTTTCAAGCAAAGTGGGACAGTCTAATTTTCTCTGTGACAAAAGGAAGCCTTAAACTATGCTAAACACTTTACAAGGAGAGCCCATCCCTCCCCTTACCTGGACCAGCACTGCAAGGATATTAAGCGTTTGTAAATGTCAGGCCAGACTTGGAGATATGTCTGCAGGTTATCCAAGCATGAGGACCAAGTTGCAGGCTTGCCTCAGCTGATGTCTTTTGCTGACTTCTGTCTGCAAGCCACACGTAAAAAATGGAGAGCTACAGCTGTGGAATATAAAGACCAAAACACCTGCCAGGATGAGAAGCACATTTTCTAGGGAAAGTTTGTTATATAATAGGACGGAGACATCTAGGCAAGAGGAGGAAAGACCAACAGTTGGGAGATGGAAGGATGTGACATGTCGGAAAGGCTCTATATAAATATTGCTCATAAGCAAATTAAGGACTTTTAAAAATAAAAGGCAAGGAAAAGCCTTCCCAGATGAGCTTTCCTGAAAAAAAAAAATGAGGTGTCCCTGAAGTTCAAGTTAGTGTGCTTTTTCCACTTGAATAGGAAAAAATATGTTTGATTGGACAAATGTCGTTAGCAATGATAATTATATGGGTACCTGAAACATTACCTGCCTGGTCATTTTCTGCAGGGTTAAATATTAGTGGAATAAACGTTTTATTTAATGACCTTTTCTCTCTTTTCCTTGTACTAATTTCCACTGCGTGATTTCTGACTTGGGTGCCAGGTTGTACAGAAAAGCAGTTCAGAAGGTACAGGTGGTAAAAACAACCTGAATCAGTTTTTGTGGAGTCAGGAGGGGTGATGACTTAATTGCTACCTAGCCAAAAAAGGCTGTGATTCTTATGCTGATTTATTTAAAAAATAGCTTTCAAGGTAAGTTGTCAGAATTTTGTCCAGTTTTGGAATAGT
Organism: Galagoides demidoff; assembly: GCA_963574575.1. Lineage (NCBI taxonomy): Eukaryota > Metazoa > Chordata > Mammalia > Primates > Galagidae > Galagoides > Galagoides demidoff. The sequence goes on from CAUYQV010142600.1 coordinate 3,880, forward strand.
ACCAATGCAGTTCTAGCCCTGCAATCCTTAAGAATGGCAAGTTCAGGGCTGATTTGAAATACAAGATTTCAACAGCTCAGTGGAGCTGGGGCCCTGGAGAGGGTGGAGCAGGCTGAGGGAGAGGCAGACTACGCACATAATGAGGGCAATCAATCCAACTCGGTAGCCAGCAAGCAACTGTTGTGTTTTAAATAGAGTATTGTACCTCCTGTCCTGATGACATATTCAATTAAGCTATATCCTATTATTATTTCTCACCCTGTGTGATTTAACAAAAACATTATTGAAACTAGAGGAAATCATTCTACACACAAGCAAAAGAAAACTCTTTGATTGGAATTATAATGTTGTCTTTCACAATCTCTGACAGGTAAATTAGGAACAGTTGTAGCAAAACTTTGCAATATAATATTAATTTGCAATAAGTTCAGACTATCTTTGGGGCTTTTATTTTTATAAATGAGCATTAAACTATTGGGAGTGAGAGAAACCACTATTTCTTTCTTTTGAAAGGTGATAACTTTAGCATTTATCTTCTTGATAAAAAGTACAAAATAGCAAGGATCGGAGGAGGACATGGAGCTTCCTGAAAGGAGCCCTTTTGGGATTGGTTTTTCTCAGAACTTTCTCTCTCCTAGAGCTTTCAAGGTGGGCTAGGTGGTTTTCACGCACTGTATCACTCTTCAAGTATGACATTTCCAGCTGATAATATTTTCTAAGCCACTAGTCAACGATTCAGCATAAACATAAAGCAGTTATATGAAATTATTGCTGCTCTAAACTTGATAGATTTTGAATATCATTTCCTGGGAGGGGGGGCCTTCTCAATAATGCAATGCTATAGTACGAAAACAGGCATTGAAAATATGTTGCAAGAAAAAGATGGGCCTAATGTCATTGTCTTAGTATGTATCATTTCTGGTGCTTGATTTATAAAGTCAAAAAGCTTAGACTCCTCCCAAGGATTTCGGATCTATAGGCAATACAGGCAAAATATAACTCTAGTGTCACTATAGCTACGACTGGTTGAAATATGTCACTAAGCACATTTAAAAAGAGGTTCATTGGAATCTTAGAAATGTTTTAATAAATTTGGACTTTGAACAGTAATGAATAAATGTGATATCCAGGAGAGCAGTGAACATATACTGTTGTAAAACACATGGAGGACCCAGAAACTTTAAATAGAACCACAGATTAACAAAGATAAAGAAGCATTTTGTGTTATGTAATCCAGTCCTACAAATTTATACAACCACCATAATTTTATTGTTTAATCTCTTCTTGAACACATGAAATAAAAGGACACTCAGGAAGCCCATTTAATTTTAAAGATATTCTGATTTTTAGACAATTTTAAAGTTGAACCATTTTCTCCTCCTCTATTGATTTACTTTATGGTTGTGGAACTCCCCCTAATTTTAAACATACATAATTTTAAAGATACATTAAAAAGTTTATAAAAGTTTATAAAAGTTCTATATCACACAAAAGATTTTCTCTTCCTACTTCAAGCCATCTATAGTTATTATTCACACATTCACTCATGCATCTGGCATGTAGAAACATTTACTGAGTGCGTACACTTGCAGTGTGTCACAAACTGTGTGAGGCATAATAAATGCAATATTGAATGTACATAATAACGTTAAAATGAACTCAGCCATTTAGGCTTTCCTATATGTCAGGCATTATTATATGCATTGTGCCATATGTCTCACAATAATCTTTTGAGTGGAGTACAATTATTCTACCCATTTTAGAGATGGAAAAACTGAGGATAGGAGAAATTAAGTATTTTGTCTCTAAGTTTGCACCCTGTTAAGTGGTGAAGCAGGAATGTGAGCTTTTATAGTCTAAATCTTTATAGTCTACAGTTTAACCATTCAATTCTACAATGGTATCCATAGTCTAAGTTGGGAGACAGACATATAAAACATTATAATACCGTTTAGTTTGTATTGTATAAGGGAAGTAATATAGGAAACAATGAAAAAAACAGTTTTAATTTTGACTATGGATTTTAAGAGCAGATAATTCTCTGAGGGATGTACTCTTAAAAAAAAAAAGAGTAGGATAGCCAGCAGGTGCAAATAATGTACTATGCAGATGAGCATGAAAACATAAGGTAAGGACACTGGAGCTAAAGGTACAGGGAGAAATGGCTGGAGATGACAGGCAGTCATTAGGAAATCAGGGAGCAGAATTTGGAAAGCTGCAACAACAAAGGGGGTTAAACAGTAACTTTTAGAAACTGATAGGAAAGCATTAGGAAGTTATTAATTACATCTGCATTTTAGGACATTTACTAGTAGCATTTTTAAAGTCGAATTGGAGGGGCTAGACTAGAAACTTGGAAAATGATCTTAGGGGATACCATACAAAGGAATGCTCTTGAGTCCATTTATAGATACTACATACCTGTAGGAGGGAATATTGCCTTCTAGGTATGTTCACAGCAGGGGGACAGGATATCACAGGTGTCTGCTTTGCATCCCAGACTGTTGACTTTGCAGCCTATTTGTGCTTATCCTTCAGACCATACTTTCTAATTTCATAGGGCAAGGACATTGGTATTCTAAATGAATAGCCTGCCTTTGTTTGCTGGCCGCTATGGCTGGCCAAGTTCACTACTCAGCAGCTATTAATGGATATTTTCTGTTTCATCAGAGTCTTGCTGTGCTGACTATCCCTTGTGTATTATCAACAGCCGTTTTTCCCCTACCAATTAAGCCCCAAAGATAACAGGAGCAAACTAATATGTGATTCAATAGAATCTTTGCAATATTTAAAAGGTCTAATATTAAAGGCTGTATTGGGTTATTGAGCATTCAATTAAAGAGCCTCAAGTGTTTAATTTAGGATTTTCCATAGGACAGGTATTGTTTGTTAATTAGTTAATTAAATAACAAATGATTATTGAAAACATGCATTAGGATTAAGCAAGCTGCAAGAGAGATAAAGATATCTCCAAGGCAATTAGCTCACTGTAATTTTAATGATAAATGTGTAATTAGACTCTTATTCTAAAGAGATTGTTTGGAATGGTTTTTGCAAGCATTAAACATGCGTGTAACAAGATATTTACTTATATAACAAGCAAAATATAATTCTAATTCTTATTAAGCATCAGCCAGTGTATTCAAATGATACCTAATTTGCTAAAAGCAAAAATTTTTACAAGTATTAGTACTTATAAAAATATAATCCATTAAAAGCTTATATAACTAAATTATATTACAACTAGATTTATCCCCAAGCCTGTTTATTTCATCTCATAGACACTTATCTGAGACTTTTAAATATATTATAACTTAATAGCCAACCTGTACATATTTATATATCCAACATTTGAGGGGGAGTCCTATTGCATTACCAAATGACTTCCTCCTACCAGGGTCTACTTGCAGAGAGTAAAATAGATTTTTTTCTTAAATGTCTAGATCCTACTATGGTTCTTGGCACATGAAACTCTCTCTGTTTCTATGAAATTGATTTGATTGAGCAGAATTGGAAAGTCTAAATGTGCCTTCATTCTGTTTCTCCCCATTTTACTGTGATCTCCTGGCTTCCTTTCTGCATGTTTCTCTTCTGTATATTTTTTCTCAGCAGCCAGCAGCCGGATTGAGTAGGGCTGGAGAAGGGCTTGTCTCCAGAGGACCAGCTTAGGTGGTGGGTGCTGCAGGAATTAGAATAATGATGATAATCATAATTAATGCCAGAAAACACTATTAAGGGCTTGCTATTTGCCAGGCACTGAAAGAAGCTCTTTCCATTTGATTACTATGGTTTAGATTTTCAGTAATCCTATAAGGTAGATTTTTGTATTTCAAACAGGGAAACTGAGGCTTAGAGCAGGTGGATAATTTTCCCATGGTTCTGTAGTTGATAAGTATCCAGGGAACCAGGATATAATCCCATATATCCTGAGGCATAGCTCATTCTTATTTTAGAAAACATTTCCCTGTAGCAGATATGGATACAGAGTTGCTTATGCAACTGGTTCAGGAAGGCAGGTTCTCAGCAGAATACCTATAAAGGAATGAACCAAGCAAGGAAGAAGCTAGACAAAGTAGAATTCAGTTGAAGTAGAGGAAGAAGCTAGACAAAGATGTGAATTCAGTTGAAGTCTAGCCTGAGCTTGATCTCACAGGGAATTCTGGAGTGTAAGAGCACCAAGTAGTCCCATTATAACACCTGGGGGTGGGAATCTGTACCCTCAATCTGTCTCTCATGGGCTGTCAGCTGCCCTGGAATAGAAGCCATAATGTCATGGGTATGTTTTGGTCAGAGATAGTTCACTCTGGTGGAGACCTGTTCCCTGAATAAGTTTGTGTGTAAGCTGTTGTAGCCAACTCTCACAAAAGCAAGAAGAATGGGGAGACCAGCCAGATACTCCAGATTGGGACAAAGCATCAGCAGCATCTACTATTGAAACTCTAAGCTACCATGAAGAACACAGGATTTTTGTCAGGCACCATAGATTTTTATCCTTTTCTACTTTTTCCTAACTGAGTGGCCTTGGGAACATTGCTTAATTATTCTCAGTCTCAATATCATCATCTATAAAACAGAAGTCTTAATACGGCTCATCTCACAGGATTGTTATGATAACCAAATGAGAATGTCCATGAATGCATTTTGCAAACTAAAACAGAACATGTTGTTTGTGATATTGTTACTGCCATGGTTAACTTCTTAGGCTCTGGGGCGGCCGGTGGGTGGTGGCCCATAAAGCCATGGAGGTCCTGGACCTGATGATCAGTTTGATTAGCATAGGCACAAGATCAATGATCTAGAAATAGGGAGAAAAGAAATAGGGATAAACTGAACTTGAAAGGAGGATAATTGACCATCTAGACACTCTCAAGATTCCCAATGAATGTTGATAAACCAAATTAACATTTTCAAAAAACAGAGAGTCAGAAAAATTAATCTACCCAAGTTCCACAGCCAATAAATGGCATAATGGACTCTGCCTCAGGTCATTTGAAGCTTCATTTCACAGTATTTTTCAGTAATATCAGATAGCTTTTCTGGTGCTGACATGGGTAAACTCAAGAAATTTTTCTAAAGGATCTCCTGTTCATTTGACCCCAGGAATACTATTCTCTTTCCTATCCTGACCATCTTGTATCTTAACTTTTTCTCCTGAATCACAGACTGTGAATGAAACAGAAAAGAAACATTTCCCCTTCTGATTTCTGTTCAACTCACAACCAGCACTTTGCCCCAAGAGGCATTTGGAGGCTTGTGCGAAGCTTAAAAGGCGACAAGTTTACCTTAATAACATAAACGGTGGAAATCAGCCTGGAAAACTGGCTTTGGTTTCTTCAGTACTTGCACAGCACAGACTCTTTAATGAAGTACTTATAAAACCAATTGATGTAGACAGTGTTAATAGAAATCCCATCATTTGCGGAGGGAAGTGATTGATTTTTCAGGGGAGTCTAATTTTCCTCCAAAGAACATTATGTATGTAGTAGCCATTAATTCATAGTAATTGTCTTTGGGGAGAAAAAGCACACCTAATGATTAAATCTTACTGACAAATAATCCTGTCTCATCACATAAGTATACTTACCTAGAAAGTACTGAGTGCACTCAACGTTTGTGTTCTATTTCATAATGAGGTATGCAGCAGGGCCAGGGCGGGGGTTGTCTGTGCTTTTCTCATTTTCCTGCCTTTGCTCATAAAGTAAAAAAAATATTTCCTTGAATATAAAAGTCTCCCTGGTCTTAGCTGTGAGATCTAAACATTGCTTCATCAATCATTGCCAAGGAGTGGAATAGTTCTTACACCAGTTAGACCCCTCCTTGAGTGAGGTGAGTCACTTCTCCAGCTGAGGCAGTAGAGAGGAGATACAGATAACAGAACAAAACTGGAGTTCTGTTAGGAAGAATGACTAGGGGAATAGATGGGGATAGGCACCCGGTAAAGGACACGGCAGGATAACAGAGATGATACTATATTTTAAGCCTCTTATTGATTGGTCAGAAGATTTAGAGGAGAAAGAATGTCACTTTTGGGGGTACACTCTCAAATCCACCACACCAAACTATAGAGCCTTCTTCTTCCTAATGAGACTGAATGTGCCCTAAAGCTTGAGGAACTACCTTTCTGGGAAATTTCCAGATGGCATGAGATCCTCCATGAGTAATTTTGAGAGTGTTAAAAACAGAGCAGACATTAAACTTCTTCCCATAGCCTAAGAAGGAGCACAGACTTTATAGTTAGGTAATCAATATCTGAATTCTTGCCCGCTAACTTTTATCACACTAGATTGTTTTATGCTTTAGCCTCAGTTCACCTAGAAGATGGGAGGTCATAGTTTCTACCCCACAGGGTTGTTTCGGAGACTCAGTGTGGGTAAACTATGGAAAAATCCTCAATGCACAATAGCATGATAATACAATCAGTTCTCTTTCACTGTAGGCATGAGCATGGGGCAAAGATTGTGGGCCTCCCTGGGCAGTAAGCAGAGGAAATGCTATCTGCCACTTAAATAACATACGGTTGGATTACAGGCCCTTGATGGTAGCGTAATAATTGGCAGAGGAAACTTGAGGTTGGAGGCAGACTCAGTTTTGTCACGCTTTTGGGGTAAGATCTGGAAACCATTGATTGATCTCAAGATTTCATCATCTCAGCCATGCTATTTGCTTTCTGCGTTTTTGAAAAAACATGTGAAGATAAAGAATAAGGAAATTGCTAAGTGCTTGGAGTTTTCCTATAGACTTTACACTGAAACAGACCTTATATATACAAATACCTGTGAGGAATGAAGAAATATTTACAAGCATATACTTGTGCTTTGAAAAGAAGCAATCTAGGAGAATTATATTGTGAAATGTTTACCCAACGTATTCAAATATTAGGATAGGTTCTTAGATGGGAGAGAAGACAAATATGCAGGGATTAATGACTAATGACTCCCCTGAAGAGGGAGCATCGTCTTTCCTCTACATGATCCCGTGAAAATCTCATGGTATCTGCCCGTTACACGGCCATTCATTTTAACAAAACACTGAATCTCACATATCTCAGAACTTGGAATCCTTTGTTCCAAGGAAATACCCTTTGCATAAGGATTATATTAAAATTAAGGTTTAGGCTTAGAGTTATTTAACTCATGACATATCATTTTGTAAAAAAAGATTATATTTTGACCCGGAGAAAATTTTCTTTATTTCCATTACACAACTGGCTTAATTATTTTAAAATTCATCGTATTAAGGGATTTTCATTCAGATACTACTGCCACGCTTGGACTCATGGCAATACTTACTTTAATTTCTTCAAGGCATACTTAACTGACTCTCACGTCAAACTTTTGGTTTGGCGGTTCCAAATAAACTCTCCTTACAAAGCATTTTTAATAGCATTTGTGAAAATCTCTTCTCTCCGAACGTTAAAATGTTCTGCATAAACAGTAAAACAAAATGGTAGCATGGTCTATTAAACAAACAACAGCGATAGACTCCAATATTTCACAATATCACTACTTGCTTAATAAGGTGCAAGTAATTCTTAAAAAAAAAATCTGAAGTCATTCCTTAATTATTTCCATTAACTGTTCAAATCGGAGCGTTTTCACGATGTTGGTTATGAACAGTGGAAGTAAATCAAGTGATACTAATAATCCTTTTCAATTAAAAAACACAAGCTAGAAAATGAACTGCTGGCTCAGTTCAGTTATCTGAGGATATATACACCCTTTCCATTAGCAAGGCCAAGTCAAATAAATGGATGTAATTTTATTACTGAAAATGAAGTGTTTCCCAAGACTCAAAAAATTCCAGGCTAGAATTTCTGAGTTCCGGTCACCTGCCTCAGCATCTTTACTCCTTTATCCCTCTTTCCTATTCTCTCATTGTTTACTACTTCTCTGTGATTTGGGGGCTTTGAAAGCAGATTAGAAAGAGGGAGAAATCAGGATCAATAAAGCAGGTATTTCAGAACTTGCATACTCAGAATTCAGTATGGATTTAATTTAATGGATAAAACCCCTCAGAAAGGAAAATTGAGTATTCCTGATCCACTATTATTCTTCTATAGGTAGGGAAAACAGAAGGAAAAGCCTATCTAGCATCTTTGTTTTTGTCAGGCTGTGTTTTTAGAGCTTCTTTCTTCAGCTGTTTACCTGCTTGAATTTCAACTGGGGGTAGGGCCCATGGAGATATTTTGTACCAAAGCATGACAGCTCATGACTATGAGCTTATTAAAGAAAAAGGGTTCAAGTATATTGTAATATCAAACCTACAAAATTTAGGGAGCACTGGTGTAATTTTAATATTAAACTTCCATATTATTGCATAGTCTAGAAATGTCCTTAAATATATTTATGAATGTTAAACAATATTTTATATAATTTATATGATTACCATAATATGAAATTAGGTATGCCTATAAAAGAGAGATGGAAAGGCAGGCACCAAAATAATAAATGTTTTGTTTGTTGAAAATAGAGAAAAAGGGCAGGGCCTGTGGCTCAAAAGAGTAAGGCGCCAGCCCCATATGCTGGAGGTGGTGGATTCAAACCCAGCCCTGGCCACAAATTGCAAAAAAGAAAAAAAAAAGAAAAAGAAAAGAAAATAGAGAATAAGATGTTTCTTTTCTTCTTCCTCTGGTTACTCAACTTTTGACAGTCCCATTTCATATCTTTTCTATTGAAAAGAACTACTGAGTGTGGTGGCTCATGCCTGTAATGCCATCATCACTTTGGGAGGCCAAGGTGGGAAAGATAGTTAGAAAACAGTCTGAGCAACATGGCCAGACCCTGTCTCCACAAAAACCAGAAAAAAACTAGCTGGGTGTGGTGGTACACACCTGTGGTCTCAGCTTCTCAGGAAGCTGAGGCAGGAGGATTGCTTGAGCCCAGGCTGTAGTGAGCTAGGATGATGCTACTGCACTCTAGTCTAGGCAACAGATCAAAGCCTTGTCTCAAAAAAAGTCTAAAGTTAAGGTGAACCCTGTTTTAGCTGGGTAGGGATTACCTCACAATAAAGGAGAGTCAATATTTTTCAGAACATTCAAGGAACATAAAAACTATAGCAGGAACACAGTAGATGTTAAAATGGTCCTAGGTGGTGTTAAACACCTCTATCATTTCTTCCTCCTTGGATCAGTAGGGTGACCAAAATTTATAATGATATATTGCACATTTCAAAATAGCTAAAAAGGCATGAATTTTTCTAGCATAAAGAAAAGACAAACATTTAAGGTAATAAATATCCCAGTTACTCTGATTTGATCTTTATGCCTTATGTGAATGTCTCAAATGATCAGGTATATCCTGAATATATAGTTTATTATGCATCAATAAAAAAATTAATAAAGAGAAACTAATGTTATACAGAGCAAGACCATTGAGAATCTAGATATTTTTTCTCTCTTTTGTCCTGTGTTCTAATGAAGATTCTCAGCCTGGCTCAGTGTTGGTTCTTTCAAGTGTTGAAGATACAAACAGACAAATCCCATACCTTAACAGTCTTATTCCACTTATTCAGAATAACTCATATTTTTCCGAGGATCCTGATCTGAAAAATGTCGGATGGCAGCATAATGACTTAATTCAAATTTTGTATCTTTTTTTTATTTTAATTTTAATTTTTTTTATTTAATCATAGCTGTGTACATTAATGCAGTCATGAGTGCAATGTGCTATATATACAATTTGAAATATTTTCATCAAACTGGTTAATATAGCCTTCATGGCATTTTCTTAGTTATGGGGTTAAGACATTTATATTCTACATTTAGTAAGTTTCACATGTACCCTTGTAAGATGCACCGTAGGTGTGGTCCCACCAATTATCATTTTCGTTTTTGTATAGACTACTCAAGATTATGAATTTCATGAAACATGTTAACTAGTGCTTGATAGAGCTTCATTGTACTCAGGGAGGGCAAACATGTGGCATTATTTCCCCTTACCTTAACCATGGCATTATGACGTATTTATTTCAGCATATTTTCCAAATATACCTGTTTTCTCCCCCAATCTTTTTTAACTGCAAAAATATTGGAAAAGACAAGCAATTCCACTCCAGCCCCCCCAAATCCTTTCTGTAACTCGTTTCTTATACAAGCCATTCTATTTTGATAAAAAGGAGGCATGCAGTCACTAACATGATTGTGTATTTTTAACAGCAATCTAGGGCTGGTGTTGTTTTCTATCCAGGCATGTGCTTTGATCTTCATGGTTTAGCATGTCATTTATCTTACACATTTAGAGATCATTCATATTGAAGATTAAATGCCAAGTGGTCTTTTGAACTTATTTAGGTGAAGAAAAAAAATTGCATTCCATATTTCAAAAGCACAACCAATTATTTGGTCTGTATGAGAATGCAGACCACTGAGTACGTGCATGGTTTAAAAAATTCCAGCCTCTGAGATCTTAGCTGAAAATATTGGAGCAGAGCTGCAAGGAACCTCATCTGAACACGAGAAAGCCCCCAACTTCACTAATAAAACTTTCAGATTCTTTTGATTGAATGCCATTTGAAATTACCTTCATCGCGGTAACGTGCACTAGGTGGCATGCAGTAGGGTTGCCTCTCGACATGACCCTATTAGAGATTGCCACTTGTAAGGAAATCTATTCAAAAGCAGAGGCTGTATTAAGCCAGATACCAGGTCAAATGACACTATTTGGGGAAAAATGGAGAGGTACTTCAGCCTAATGATTTGTGAAAAGTTAAGTAACAACAAATTCCATGAATATGAAATCGTGGAAAGAATGCTCTCATCACGGCTTTTATCCCTCTGCACTCTATGCAGACGGCAGCTGGGAGGGATTAGAAACGGCACCTGCTGGTCCGCCCCTCTCTCTCTGAAATGATGCCTTGTAAGATTTTAGAGCATGTGAGATGGTGGGGGAGAGTTTCAGTTTGGGGTTCTCAAAGTTCTTTTTAGTCAGTAAAAGGGGAGGGTGGAAAGTGCAATATGAATGAGTAGTCTGACATTGCCTACCTATTTTTGCTTCTCAGAACATTTGTATATTCATGGGGTTGGCTGCAGAGAACTTTGACAGTTTTAGTTGGAAGCTGTGGAAAACTCACGGAAAAGCAAACTTGGTTTCCGCATTAATAAATGATGGAACTAGATCTGGGATCCGTCACTAATTTATATTTGCTTTGTGGAATTTTAAGTTTTAGAAACTTTTCACTGGAATATGTATTCATATCATAAAATATGCAATATAATGTAAAACTTTACATAATATATAAATGGAAAAGTGCATAGTATGAATGTACCGCTGCCTGAACTTAGCAAACTGAACGTGCACTAGTGTAAAAGTCCTAAGATCAAAAAATAACGTATACCTCCCTCACATCTTCTTCCAGCCCCTAATCACTCTCCTGTCTTCCAGATTCATTTTACCTTTTGTGCACTTTGAGAATATGAAATTATGCAGTATGTACTCTTTTGAGTCTAGCATCCTACACTCAGTGTCATAAGGCTTACCCATAATGATTTTATTTCATTGTATGTCATTCATCCTCTCTATCGTACATTTTTCTATTATGTGATTGTGCAGTTTATCCTTTTGTGATGGGATTTTAGACTGCTTCGACTACTATCTGCAGTGCAGTTTTGAACATTCTTATGTGCATTACGTGAAAAAACATGTATGTACATTTCTGTTGGAAATATATCTAGCAGTGGAATTGCTTGGTCATAGAGTATAGATAAGCTCCTCTTGGGTAAATCTTGCAAAATGGATACCCATAGGTCTATTCCTCCCGCTCCAGCAGTAATGGAGGTGCTAGTTGTTCACATCCTCACTATACTCAATGTGTTTCGTCTTTGCTATTAGAGTTAAGCTGGAGGGTGTATCTCCGCAGATGTTTGAGGTCCTCGAAGACTTTGTTGTTTTCTTGTTTATCTCAGCATTTAGAGCACCGAGCATAATGATGGGCTTTGGTTAGATTTCTGGATTACTTTCCGACCCTGTAAGAGAAGACTCTGTGCACAGAAGGAATTAGAAGCAAAACTGAGGTCACTATTAAGCCAGGAAATCAGATCCTTAGAGAAAGGAACGTGATAGCTCCCTGTTAGATTCCTTCCAGCGGCCTTTGGTGAGCAGACATCAACTCCAGAAGGCCATCTATTAAGATATGTCTGGTAAAAATTGCTTTAGACCAGCGTTTTCAAATGCTGTGCTGTAGCACACTGGTGTGCCATAAAAATTTTTCAAGATTATTACGTAAATTATTTTTGAAAGAAGTTCAAAGCACAGGAGGAATATTCTTTTTACCCTTATTTTTGGATCAACATAATTTAAGTGCACCATGGAAGTTTAACTATAGGTATAAGTTGCCATGAGATAAGAATAGTTGAAAAACACTGCTTCAGACCATAAAAGCTTCCTCCCACTGCCCATATGTGCACAGATATTTATATAATAATTGATTAAATTTTATAGTACCAATCCAGATGTGCAAAAAGTAAATTTTCTTTACTATTCAAGTAAATATATACACCATTCTCTTTGACTATTCAGTTTTGATTTAAAATCCTATCTCTCTCATATAGATATTCTCTCAAGTTGAAAATCCACCCCTTTATTTCAGCTTGTTTTCTCTCAGATATGATAGTTTTCCTAGGGCCACTGAAGGAATAGTGTCTGCTTGCTTCTCAGGCAGCCTCTGACCCCAGTGGCTTCCAAGGCAAGATGACTTGATCTACCAGGACTGTGGCTGTGGCTCTGTCGGGCCTTTGGCTATAATGCCAGGCACTCTGCATCTTGTTCATACCCAGGACTTTTCTAGTTTGTGGTCCTCAAAGCCCTTATCAGTCCTTTGGAGGTTGGTATTCTCAGCCACTCTTCTGCATGTCTCTGGGCTGTGAGGGACTTGTGGAGTTTCCCTTTCCTCAATCATAACCAAATTTCTCCCTGGGCATTTAGTTGCCTTCAGCCCCATGCACATCTCAGAAATATTCTCCAAGATTTAAAATGTGCCTGGGATAAGTTTAGAGAAATTCCACTGTTCCGGGATCCTTCCCACTCCACTCTGGATGTCTCTCTCACTTGGCCATCTTTTCTTTATGCATCTAAGAGGAGTTTGAGTATGGAGTTGGTGAGTAGCTCATAAGACAAGCACTGGCCACTTTGCTACAGACTCCCCACCTTGGTCTACCCCACCTGGGACTTCTTGACTTCTGGTTGAGCATGTATTTCCTTTTGGAGCTAGGGGAGGTAGAATACGCCTATTCACTGTGAGTTCTTCTCTACATGATGGTTTTTAGGGTCCACTCTCTGCTTGGTCTTCTAAGATTGGTTATTGACATTTAAAATCATCTTTCAAAATTTGGAGAATACACCAGTCAGTCCTCCCTTGCTTTCAAGCCCAGCGCTCATCCATCTGAAGTGTGTGCCCTTCAAGTGTTATCCGCTGTGGGTTTATGAAATAAATCCAGGAATTGAACTCAATTTAGGTCCTGAGTTGTGTCTTCCCTCCCTCTGAGGGTAATACCAATATAAAGGTACTATTGCTGCTTGAATAGGAGGAAAAAAGGAGGCAAGATAATAAAAATACCATTTTATATCACAGCATTATCCATATTACCATATGTAGCTGCCTTCAAAGTGTATATAGGAGGTGGTGAAACTTGAGGAAATTGGAGGGTTTGTTTACCCAAGAGGCCTTTTAACATCACCATGTAATAATCTCTCTTTTCATTTTTCTTAAGAATATAAAAATAACAAACTGAGTATTAAGAAAGCTCGCTAAGGTTTGTGAGCCTCTTTCCAAGAAGATAAATTATACATAATGTAACAAGAGAAAAGAAATGTCATGTTTATGAAATTTCTATGAAAATTCTCATTTTCCAAAGATTTCTTTTTGCCAGATCCCCAAATGAGGTAACAATATTGTAGCTTGATGTTGCAGTTCAGGCCCCAGGGGAAGGAATAAAAAGATTTTAGAATACCTTCTTCCCTTTGAAGGCTTCTCCTTCTATGCCCAGGAGCTAATTTTAAAACTATCCCCTTCCTTGTTCGCAGTCGGAGTCAGTAAGCTAAGTCAGCCTTCGTTTCCTGGTTTGCTTGAATATTATAAGAAGTTCACCTTCAGCAGACTGCTGCAATGAAGGGCTAATAAAAACCATTTTGACTGGTCACTTTTTCTTGATGTCTTAGAATTTCCATTGGATTATGATAAAAGAAGGAAACTATGTTTGGGTGTACTATGAACCTGGCCCAAGGTATGGCATTCCTAGTTTTGATATTTCCTTTATCCTTGCTGTGAATTGAACCCACTTGTTTACATAGCTTTTCTTGCACTTCATAAGTGTGAAGACCCTTGTGATTTGGGTCACTATAATTTTCTGTAAATATTTACTAGAGATAGTTTTATCCCTCATGTAACACAAAGCTATATATCCATTTGTTAATGGATTCTTTAATGCGTTCCTTCTATCTTTAACACATTAAGTGAGCACATGAGATTGTAGAGACATGAGTAGAACAAGATCCCTGATATAAGGAGCTCACTGACTAGTGGTATAGAGACTTGTGTTTAAAAAAAAAAAAGTACAATAAAGTGTCAGTGATGCTGAGGTAGGTGAAGTACAATGAGGCAAAGTATAAAACTGGTTTTCCATTTCAAGTAATGGTTCAAACATTTTTCTTTTTTATTTCAAAATATTATTGGAGTACGAATATTTTTGATTGCACAGATCACTTTAATATGTAGAGTCATGGTTGTAATTGTGCCTGTCACCTAGATAGTGTTCATTGTACCGGTTAGTTATCTCTACCCATTCTCTCCTCCCCACTTTATTTCCACTGATTTTTCACTTCCCTTTATGCACATGTGTGTTCACTGGTTAGTTCCAATTTAATAGTGAATACATGTGTTTGTTTTTCCATTCTTTAGATACTTCATTTAGGATAATGTCCTTCAGTGCCATCCAAAGTATTGCAAAAGACAGTAAGTCATCTTTCTTTAAGGGGGAATAGTATTCCATGATGTATGTAGCCCTTATACCACATTTTGTTAATCTATTCATGAATTGATGGGCACTTGGGTTGATTCTACATCTTTGCATTGTGAATTGTGCAAAAAGACAACATTCAAGTATCTTCGAGGTATCTTTGTGATATCGCCATACTGTTTTCAATAGAAGTTGTACTAATTTGCAATTCCACCAACAGTGTATAAGCATTCTTTTCTCTCTGCATCCACACCAGCATTTATTGTTTTTGGACCCCTTAATAAAAGTCATTCTAACAGGGATAAGGTGATAACTCATGGTGGTTTCAATTTGCATTTCCCTGATGACTAGTGACATTGGTCATTTTTTCATATGTTTATTGGCCATTTATTTCTCTTTTTTTGGAAAGCTTCTGTTTACATCTTTTACCCACTGTGAGGGTTGTCTTTTTCTTGATGATTTTATTCAGTTCTTTGTAGATTCTGGTTATTATTAGCTCTGGTTATTATCAGATACAGCTTGCCAATATTTTCTCTCATCCTGTAGGTTGTCTATTTTCTCTCGATTATTTCCTTGGATGTGCCAAAGCTTTTAAGGTTGATCAAGTACCAATTATTTCTTTTATTGTTGTTGTGATTGCCACTGGGGTCTTCTTCATAAATTCTTTCATAAGCTAATAACTAAAAGAGTTTTTCCAAAATTTCCTTCTAGAATTCTTATGGTTTCAAGCCTTAAATTTAAGTCTTTGTCCATCTTGAATTAATTTTTGTGAATAGTGAGAGATATGAATCTTGTTTCACTCTTCTGTATGTGGCTATCCAATTTTCCCAAGACCATTTATTGAATAGGGATTCTTTCCACAGTGTATGTTGTTGTCTGGTTTGTCAAAGATGACTTGGCTACATGTGGATGTTTTATATCTAAGTTTTCTGTTCTGTTCCATAGGTACCATGTATATGTCTTTGGTTCAAAACTTTTTATTAAAAAATTTTATGAGCGGCTCTTAGAAATAGGAGTGGACATCTACAAGGTGAACAATATGGAGAAGATATTTCCGGTGGGAAGCAAAACAGAAGTTATACTGTGGGGATTTATAGAAGCACATATTTCAGAGATCTATGAGTAGGGTGAGAGTGTGGTATGGTATACAGGGACTCATACTGTGAGAAGAGAGGTGGAGGTCCCCAAGGCCCAGTGGTGGAATTTCTGGCGTACCAAGCTGAAGAGGGATTACAGCCTCTATGATGGATTTTGCACTGGAGGCATGCATGCAACCACATTCTTCACCCACATCTGTGACCCACATGTTGGTCATGAAGGTATTATTTGCTCCCAAGTCCAATTGTGGTCTCTGGATCCTTTGAACATGACTATTTTGGCACCACTAGTCATCTGCTGATGTTAGCATACACCATGAAACTTATTTGACATCTTTGTTCTAAAAACTGAGGAGTCTTTGAAGAGTCATAAGCTTGGGTATAGAGCTACCAGCTGTGATGTTTATACATAAAACAAAACAAAACATTATTGATAATGGTGTGGAAGGCAAACTATAGGGAGGCAAGCTAGGGCCAAAGAGAATGATGGGGACATACATTAATTTGCTAGGGGTGCCATAACAAAATACCACAAACTGGGTGGCTTAAATAAAAATTTATTTCTCATAGTTCTAGAGGCTGGAAGTTCAAGGTCAAGGTGTTAGCAGATTTGGTTTCTTCTAAGGCCTTTTATCTCCAATTGCAAATGGCACCCGTCTGCTGTACACTCACGTGATCTTTTCTTTGTGGATCTTTTTGTGTGTACTAACCTCCTCCTCTTATAAGGAAACAAGTTATAGTAGATTAGGGCCCTCCTTAAAAGCCTCATTTTAATTTAATTACCCTTTAAAGGTCCTTTTTTCAAATAAAGTCACACTGGCAGGTATTGAGGTTTAGGGCTTCAATGTATGCATTGGAGGAGGGGGCGGCACAATTCAGCCCATAACAGGACTCTAAAGTTTTTTAATATTACAGAAACTAAATGTGGTGCCTGACCTATAATGTCACAGCAGTGAGAGAATACAATGGATATGTGAAATACATTGAATCTACATAATTCTGAAGTATCCAGCTGGGGTGCATTCTCTGAGACAGGTAACTCAGAAAGTTTTTAGGGGACAGATGATTAGTTTAGCTTTGGAAGATTGAGTTTTAGACACTGAAAGATTTAAAAAAAATTTTTTTAATATATTTTTTGGAAACAGGGTCTCACTCTGTCTGTTGGGCTAGGATGGGTAGCATCATTAATCTAAGATGTTTGACAGCGTGTATGTAGTCACTAGCTGACTATGTGAATATAAAGCTACATATTACTTTAATGCTTATGTTTAATAATTATTTCTTAACAATTCCAATGAGGCCAGACATGGTGGCTGACATCTGTAATCCTAGCACTCTGGGAGGATGAGGTGGATAGATTGCTTAAGTTCAGGAGTTCAAGACCAGCCAGAGCAAGTGTAAGACCCTATCTCTAATAAAAATGGAAAAAAAATAACTGGGCATAATGGCCCATGCCTGTAGTCCCAGCTACAGGGACATCCTCTTCCAAGAGGATGGCTTGAACCCAGGAGCTTAAGGTTGCTGTGAACTACGATGACACCACAACATCTGTTCAGGGTGACAGAGTGAGACTTGGTCTCAGAAAAAAGAGCAATAACAACAACAACAACAATCCAATTCATTGAATTTCTTCTGGTAAGTGGCCATCAACTGATTTTTCATAGAAAAGAGATTTCCTTGGTGAAGAAATAGTCATAAATCTTTCTGATGTTTCAGAAAAAATTTGTTTCCTCTAATTCTCATTTCTTTTGAGAAGCTCTTGAAATATCTGTGCCTTAGTTTCTCATGATAGATTTCATAAAAAATACTGAAAATAAAAAAATATGTATTCTATTTATTGCGTATAATAAGTGTTAACATTGTTCGTAGACACTTCCCTGGAATGAGTGAAACGAACATACAATGTTGGCAAGTTTTGATATCAGGCAAGTTTTTAAGATTTGACAAGCTAAACCTTTTGAAAAAGCAAACATTAACAAAAGGTCTGGGTGCTTGTTACAGATGGATGCCTTTCCAAATGTGACTTTGGTAAACAAAGCTGAATTTGAACTATAAGAGAGACCATGGGTCAGAGAAATAACATTACTTCCAAGAGATGGGGTGGGATGGGCAGAAAAGTCTTAGTTTTTTCAAAGGTAAAAATAATCTTATATGATGAGTAATAATTGTAGGTAAGTGTGCAAAATATTACAGAATGGTCACCATGGAATTTTTCTGTAAGTACTTCAATGCCTTATTTATAATTTTTCTCCAGCCTAGCTCATATACTCTCAGATTAGATCAGCTATTTGCAACAGGGGTTATTTTGCTCCTGACAGGACACTTGGCAATGGCTTAAGCCTTTTTTTGGTTATCATAATGGGAGTTTGAGGTAATTATTACTGGCATGTAGTGGATAGAGACTGAGGATGCTGTTAAATTTCTTAATGGACAGGCAGCCTCCTGCAACAAAGTATTATCCAGCCAAAATGTCAATAGTGTAGAGGCTGAGAAATCTTGGGATCATAACAAAATAAAGACCATGTGCTTTACGATGTAGAGAACCAATCATTTGGATCAAATTCCTCCCTAAGCAATTACTTGATGGGGGTAGTTATGGTGTCATGCTAGTGAAGTATATGTGTGTTGTTTTTACTTGGGGTAGATGTTTAAAAGCAATTCCATTTCATACCTTATATTTCTGCATTTAGATGGAATTAAGCTATATCAGTATTTGATCTTTAATCTTCTTTTTCACATATATAAATCCAACTCATCAGAGATTCATATAAACTCTAGAGTTGCTGTGCTTCTTCGAATAGAAACTCAGTCTATATAAATCATTGAGCTTTGAATGACTATATAGTCCTGGGTACATAAACTCAGTGTCTGTCCCTTTTCTTAGCAGTTGGATACATTTATATATTGTATTATCATTTACAAACTATTTTCCTACATGTTTTCTCACTTAATACTTACAGCCCCCAGAACCTGTTAGTTTTTATAATAACCTTCTAAAAATGGAAAAGATGTGAAAATAGACAAAAAGAACTATCCCAGCTACTCAGAGCATATTAACATTAATGTGATTCATTGTTAATTTAAATTACTAATGATTCATTTGTTAATTTAAATTCAACAAATATTTGTTAGGCTCCTGCCATGTGCCAGGTACTGTGACAAAGCACTATAATAAGTTGTGAAATTAGAGGTAGAGCCTCTCTTGAATCCCATGAGAAAGCTTTAGCCTTTTAAAATTATAATGTTTGGTTTTTATTTTTTTTTTGAGAAATTCTAGAACCAGAAAAAAGAATTGTATTTGATATTTTAATAGCATAAATGTTTTTCACTTTTATAGATTTTTAGGGGTGAAGGTAGCCCTGGGTTG
This sequence comes from Galagoides demidoff, assembly GCA_963574575.1. Classification (NCBI taxonomy): domain Eukaryota; kingdom Metazoa; phylum Chordata; class Mammalia; order Primates; family Galagidae; genus Galagoides; species Galagoides demidoff. The sequence continues at coordinate 23,291 of CAUYQV010142600.1, forward strand.
AAAAAGGTGATTAATTTATTAATTAATGTTTTTAAAGTGTCAGTAGTAGCAAAATTCTCAATTTGAATGTTATATTTTTCTCTACCTAAGTAGAAATTTCCTAGTTCATATTCCCCAAGTCAGAGAGGTTGAGCCACCCCTTAAATCAGAGGTACTTCCTACGAGAATCAAAAGAGATATAAAAAAAGAAAAAAGAAAATAAGAAAGACAGGTAAGGAGGAAGGGAGGAAGGAAGGAAACCCCTAAACTTCACATGTCCTGACCCCGTATCACAGAATTTTCTACCAAATTTCTTAACTCACAGAGCTCCATGTTTCACAGGAAGTCCTCAGTTTGTCTGAGACTATCTTGGTTTTAGTAATATAAATCCTCTATTGTAGAAAACTCCTTAGTCCCAGGTATATTGGGACATTTGATAACCCTAAATTGATAAGACATGTAAAAATGTTTTTGTAGATACATATGCTTATAATAAGACTATTAAGTCATAAAATTTTCTCCCAGGCCAATTTCTTCAAGTGTTTTTCCTGCACTCCCTTTTAGTGTTTTTCTGGTTTCATGTATTACATTTAAATCTTTTATCCAAAAAAGAAAAAACTATGTATATGTGTGTGTGTGTGTGTGTGTGTACAAAGATATATATATTCTTGCTGAATATTACCAGGTAATCTTCTGGGGTATTAGATGCTAATCACAATGCTGATGTAGCTGTATGAGATGGAGACCGGAAGCCTCTGCGGACTTCTTTGCCCTCAAATCTCCCAGGGTTGGGAGTTTTAATCTCTCCTCAGCACCAGCTGCCATCTGACTGATCATAAACACTTTCCACTTCTCCACTGATTTTGTCCTCTTCTTGGGTCCTGAAGTCTCTCGCCACCTCCCTGTACCCCCATAGCAATGTTTCTGGGTAGAGCCCACAAGCTAGAGGTGCCTGGATTCTCCTCTCTCCAATCTCACTGCTCCTGGTAGCAAAGAAGATGTCTCTAGTCCCCCATCTTGCTCCCCCCCTCACATGAATTATATTATTTTATTTTTTGTTTTACTTTTTATTTCAAAATAGTAAGTGGGTAGGGAAGATTTTATTACATGAATATCTCATTTAATCCTTAAGTCAGGGCTTCTGCTGTACCCATCAGTAGAATACTGTTCATTGTGCCCAATAGGTAAGTTTTTATCCCCACAGCTAACCTCCTGCCCTCCCTGTCTTTGTTTTTTCATGCCCTTTGTGTTGCTTTTTACCCATAGGTGTCCATCTACTTGCTTGTGCTTGTTAGTGAGAATATATGGTGTTTGTTTATTTTTTTTTATTGTTGAGGATTCATTGAGGAGACAATGAACCAGGTGACAATGATTGCATTTGCAAGATAAAGACCCTCTTATAATTGTGTCTCATGAATCCTGAGACACTTGACCTAGGAAAATGGTCTCCAGTTCCCTCTGTGTTGCTGAACGTGACAGATTTCCATTCCTTTTTATGTCTGAGTACTCTCCCATGGTGTGTGTGTGTGTGTGTGTGTGTGTGTTGGGGGGGAGGACCAGGTATGCAGCATTTTCTTTATCTACTCACAAACTGAAGGGCACTTAGGTTGATTCTAGATCCTTACAATTGTGAATTGTGTTTTAATGAACATTCAAGTGCAGGTGCCTTTTTGATAAGAGGACTTCATTTCCTTTGTGTGGATACCCAGGAATGAGATTGTTGGATTGAATAGTAGGTCGATTTTTTATTTCTTTGAGGAATCTTCATACTGTTTTCCATAGAGGTTGTATTAATTAGGCCACCAACAGTGGATAAGAGTTCATTTCTCTATGCATCCATGTGAGTATCTGTTGTTTATTGATGTTTTTAAAAAGTCCCTTCTGAACAGAGTAACATGACATCACAATGTGATTTTAATTTGTATTTCCCTGATGGTTAGCGATGCTGAGTATTTTTACGTTTTTTTTTTTTTTTTGCCTTTTGTTCATCTTCAGTTGAATAAATTCAGTTCATGTCATTTGCCCACTTTTTTTTATGGGGTTTTTGTTTTTGTCTTTCTGATCTGTTGGAGTTCTTTGTGGATTCCGGATATCAGGCCTTTGTTGGCTGCATAATGTGTGAATATTTTCTCCCATTCTGCAGATTGTCTATTGATTCTGTTGATTATTTACGTTGATGTTTTGAAGCACTTTAGTCCATAGTTAACTGAATTGAATTTATGTATTAGTTGTTGCTATATTTGCCTTTGTGGCCTTAGTCACAAATTCCTTGCTTATGCTGGTGTCTAAAATCATATTTCCTGCATTTCGTCCTATGCTTTTTACAGTTAATGTTACAATTAAAATCTTTAATCCACCCTGAACTAATTTTTGTGTATGGTAAGAGATAGAGATCATGTTTCATGATTCTACATGTGGATATCCAATATTCCAGCAACATTTTCTTGAATAGGACTTCCATTCCATAGTGCATTGGTGTTGTCTTCCATGTCCAAGATCACCTGGCTGCATTTAGATGCTTTTATTTCTGGGTTTTATATTCTGTTCTGTTGATCTATGTCTCAACTTTTATGCCAGTACATACTGTTTTGGTTATTATACCTTTGCAGTGTAGTTTGAAGTCAGGTAATGTGATGCCTCCAGATTTGTTCTTTTTACTTAGGATTGCTTTGGCTATTTGAGCCCTTTTTGGTTCCAAATGAAGTTTAGGAGCATTTTTTCCCAGATATGTAAAATATGACCCTGGTATTTTGATGGAGATGGCATTGACTCTGTAAATCACTTTGGACAGTATGGACATTTTAATGATGTGGATTCTATCAATCCAAAAACAGGAGGTATTTCTCCATTTGTTTGTGTCATATGCAATGTCATACATCAGCTTTTCTTTTTCTAGAGGTCTTAAGTCTCCTTTCTGAAATGCATTACAAAGTACTTTATTTTTTTGTAGCTATTCCAAATGGTATTGAATCCTTGATTTGACTCTCTGCTTGACTGTTATTAGTATATAGAAATGCTACTGGTTTGTGTACATGGATTTAATAACGTGACACTTTGCTGATTTTTAAAAAATCAATGCCGGGAACTTCTTGGTGGAGTCTTTTGGGTTTTCTAGGTGCAAGAAAATATCATCAGTGAGCAGGAATTGTTTGAATTCTTATTTCCAGATTTAAGTGAACTTTTTTTTTTCTTTTACTCCCTTGATTGCTCTGTCTAGGTCTTCCCATTCTGTGTTGAATATAAGTGGGGATAGTGGACACCATTGTTTTAGTTTGGTTCTTAGGCTGGTATGCCTTCAATTTTCGTCTGTTCAATATGATGTTGGCTGAAGGTTTTTCATATATGCCTTTCTTAATTCATAATTTCATAATTCTGAGGTATATTCCTGGTGTGCCTACATCTCTCTGTCTGTCTCTCTCTGTATATATATATATATATATATATATGTATATATGTATATAAATGCGTGTGTGTATATACATATGTGTACATATATATACACATATAAACTATCTATCTATCTATGTATATATGTATATATATATATATATATATATAGAGAGAGAGAGAGAGAGAGAGAGAGTTGTTCAAGGGTTCCAGATTTTATAAAATGCTTTTTCTGTATCTATTAAAATGATTATACAGTCTTTTAGTTTCTGTTCATGTGGTGAATCACAGTTATTGATTTGTATGTGTTAAATCGTCCCTGAATCCTGGTATAAAACCTACTTGATCATGGTGGGTTATCTTTTCTTTTTTTTTTTAATTTCTTATAGTAAACTATGTACATTAATGCAATCATAAGGTACAGTGTTCTGTTTTCATATACATCTTGAAATACTCTCATCAACCTGGTAAACATAGCATTCATGTCATTTTCTTAGTTATTGGTTAAGACATTCATACTCTGCTTTTAGAAAGATTCACTCGTACTCTTGTAAGATAAACCAAAGAGGTGACCCCACCAATCACCCTCCCTCCCTCCCTCAATCCCTCCTCCTCCCCTCCCCTCTCCCACACCCTTCCCTAATTCTAAGGTTATAATTAGGTTATGACATTTCTATAAAAGCTATGAATTAGTTTCAAAATAGGGCAGTGTACATTGGATACTTTTTCTTCCATTCCTGGGATACTTTGCTAAGAAGAACATTTGGAACATGTGGAGAAAAGGGAACACTTCTACACTGCTGGTGCAAATGCAAATTAATTTGTTCCTTTTGGAAAGACATCTGGAGAACACTTAGAGAACTAAAAATGAAGGAAGACTTTACCTCCTTCACATTTATATGGATGGAATTAGAAAATATTAAAGAGCAATGAAGACAATGGGCAACTTTGCCTTGTTCCTGATCAGAGTGGAAATGATTTCAACTTAATTCCATTTAATACAATATTGGCTGTGGGTTTGCCGTAGATGGCCTCTATCAGTTTAAGAAATGTCCCTTCTATATCAATTTCTTAAGTGTTCTGATCATGAAGGTGTTCTGGATATTCTGCATCAATTGAGAGAATCATATGGTCTTTGTTTTTTAATTTGTTTATGTAATGAATTACATTTATAGATTTACGTATGTTGAAACATCCTTGAGATCCTAGGATAAAATCCACTTGGTTGTGGTATATAATTTGTTTGATGTGTTGCTGGATTCTGTTTGTTAGGATTTTGTTGAATATTTTTGCATCAATATTCATTAGTGATATTGGTCTGTAATTTTCTTTTCTGTTGGGTCTTTTCCTAGTTTGGGGATCAGGGTGATGTCAGCTTCATAGAATGTTTTGGGTAGTATTCTGTCTTTTTCTATGTTTTGGAAAATGTTGGGTAATATAGGTACTAGTTCCTCTTTAAAGGTTTGGCGTATTTCTGATTTGAAGCCATCTGGTCCTGGACTTTTCTTTTTAGGGAGATTTTGTATAGCTGATGCTATTTCAGAGCTTGATATAGGTCTTTTCAACATTTCCACTTCAGTCTAGCTAAGTCTTAGGAGATAATGTGCTTCCAAGTATTGGTCAATTTCTTTCAGATTGTCATATTTCTGGGAATAAAGTTTCTTGTAATATTCATTAAGGATTTTTTGAATTTCTAAAGGGTTTGTTATAATTGCAACTTTACCATTTCTGATTGACGAGATTAGAGACTTTATTCTTTTTTTCTTGGTTAGGTTGGCCAAAGGGTTACCAATTTTGTTGACTTTTTTTTTAAAAAAA
>CAUYQV010142601.1:0-19118 GCA_963574575.1 Galagoides demidoff
CAAGAACACCCAACTGCTAAAGCCCTCCGCCAGGACTGTTGATCCAAGAACACTAAACAGCACAAGCCCACCCCCAGGACTGACGTGCCGAGAACACCCAACAGCACAAGCCCACCCCCAGGACTGACGTGCCGAGAACACCCAACAGCACAAGCCCACCCCCAGGACTAACATGCCAAGAACAGCCAACAGCACAAGCCCACCCCCAGGACTGATGGGCCGAGAACACCGAACGGCATCTGCCACCGTGAACTAGCTTGTGTTAGTTTCATTATTTTTACCAACCTTGTTTTCGAATGAGTTAATATAGCAGCTGAAAGAGCCTAGCAATTCAAAGGGAGTGTTGACACCACGAAGTGCCACAGAAGAGCACGGTTATAGTCACAAGCTAACAACCCATCGGCAGATGTCTACTGTCAAAGAAAATGCTAGACACACTTCAGGTTTTTTCAAGTACATTTCCACGCATTAGTAGAAATACTGTCATCTTGACACAAAATGGCAATCACTGGGATATGTGAGTGTGCATCAGTACACAAGAAAGAAAAAGAATTTTTTCCTATAGATGGGTATGTGACAGGATCGTATGTCACCAAGCCCTCTGTTCACAGCCCCCCTTCCAGCCGCACGCAGGTGCTCTCAGGTGTGGGTCTCCTCTCACCTTGCTGGTTCTCACTGACAGACTTGGTCACCCTCCATGGAACCAGACAGTCTGTGACGGACGCTCTGGGCAAAAGGATTCAGAGGCACACTTAAAAAGCCAGTTTTTCTAGGTGTTACATCTAGATAAACGATGGCAGCCCAGGGAAGCAAAAAAGAGAGGAGTCATCCGTGGTCAGAGAGCAGGCAATGGGGTCACCTTGAAGCTGGGCAGGGAGCCATCCCTCAAAAGTCCAGGTGGAGCCTGGGAGCAGATGCTCTACAGAGATGTCTGTCCTCCAGCTCCCATCTGCAGAGACCCCAGTGGCCAGAGAGTCACAAGGCCAGTCTAGTCTGGAGCAGTATCATCAGAGCCCCGTGGAGCCCACCTAGCAACTCCCCATCTCCATACAACTGACTGTGGAGCACTAGCCCTGGCCACCTGTCCCCTGGATGCCTAGGAGAGCAGTGACGCTCTCCCCCTGGGAAGAATGTATCCAAACAAAAGCAAATTTGAGACTCAGGTGCACACCAGGGACACATGGATTAAAGGACATGTACTACAACCACACTCGCTTGGGTTCTCAGAGAAGAAGATTTGGTAGAAGTCGCCATCTGGGAAGGAGGCTGTAGCTGGAAAAACCGTCAAATGCTCACGAGTTGACAAACACCATCAAGCGATCTGTAGCTGCACCCGCTCCCCTGCAGAGCTACTGCGATCGGCAGCTTTGCTGCCACGAGCAGAAAAGCGCCAAAGACAGTTACAAAGAGACAGCGACATGCTCCTGTTTCCCTGTTGTCTTTCCCCCTCCGTTGCCTACTCTATTAAAATTCTTACATTTTCTGTAACTTTCTAGTAATGTTTGTCAACTGTTTATTTACTGGCAAATCTTTCACCTATTCCTTATAATACGTGTCCAAACCAGACAGCAGTCCGACACTAGTAGGATGCTTGAACACAATTTTCTCTTGAAGTTTCTAGGTCAAATAGGAGTTTGGATTCCTTCGATTTCAGCTAGCTGGGCCTGTTTTTGCCCCTGGACATTAATATCTTTGAAAATAATTTGAAGCAGCAGAGATTTTCTGGACAAAGAGAGAAGATGTGATTTTTTTAAATTCAATCTTCTTAATTATTACTGTAAATTATACATACCCATGTTAATAAACCACACGTGAGTGTAACGTTATTTGGCAAGCTGCTACTTTCCAAAGAAGTGGGCTTTCTATCCAGCTATGATGATTTCACAGAATAAGTATCTCAAAATGAATCCCATTAAAAGATATGACTGACTGTCATTTCAGATTTTTAAAAGTAATGAAAACATCTCCCTCTAAGATTGTAAGTTTCCCACTGGGAAAGGTTTTAGAATTTTATGTCAGATACAAGGTGTTTCTTTATTTTTATTATTTAAATCTTCCCATGTGTGACCAGGAAGACATTCATGTCACTCTTGCAAAGCCACCCAGGTTCACAGAAGCTGGAGTTCAGGCAAACTGACGGTGTTGCAACTACAACACCAAGACCCATGCGTGGTTGGCCCTTAAGTTGAGCCCCATTCACCACCTCCCTGACGGGGCCGCTCAGTTCTCAACAACTCGTATTTTGACCCCTTTCCCTTCATCTCAGTGTTTCGCTGATAGTCCCCGCTGCTCCTCTCCAGCCTGCCTTGCTGCGCTGACGCTGGAGTCTCCTTAGCAGCCGTGCAAAGGGGACATCCTGCTGAGGGCGCTTGGTCTAGACTTACCTTCAAAGACCCTTTAAAAGCTAAGTGAGCGAATTCATGTGTCTGTGAGCACATAAACAGTCCAGATAAAACCCACTCTGTGTTAGTGTGTGGTTATGACCTGAGCTGTTAGTGATCTGAGCAGGCTGGGCACAGCAGCACTCCATGGAAAACTGCAGACACCCAGCAAGGCCACGTCCTGAAAAGCAAGGCCTAAGTCACTCACTGAGGGAGCACGAGGGCACGGGACCATGACGAAGAGTGAGGCATCAAAGACACATGGGTGCCAAGGGCAGAGATCAACCCTCATCACTGTCCTCTTCAAATACAAACAAAAGTGGAAAAGACGGTCAATATTCCATCTCCATGGTGGTCAAATTTGCACTGAAGATTCTCCCAGGGAAAGGAAGATTTACTTCACAAATCATTTGCATCAGTGTTTCTAGTGATTTAAGTGACAGGATTTCCTTATTCTTGAAAACATGTGAACAGCCACAAATAACTAAAACATTTTCCAATTTAACTGTTGAACACATATTTATGAATGACTACGAAAATAATAATTTAAAAGTTGAGGATACCTCCTGACGGGTCATTGGGAAATAAAATGTTGATATTAACAGCACCGTCAAGGAACCTAGAGCTGATGGGAAATTTGAATTTACAATAACAATTCAGTTAAGGAAGACAGAGCTGTGCCATTAAAGAACACGCTTTTCCACATACTTGTATCTTCTTTAACATTCTTCAGAAATGCTTGTGCATCACAACTTACATTTTCAAAAATTAGCGCAGTTGTCATGACACATACCAGAGCAGGGACGCATCTTCCACCCCAGGGGGGTTAGGAGAGCTCTCGCTGCTCACCACCCGGCCTTTTCAAGGAGCAAAAATTCATCTAACTCTCCTCACCAAATTCCTGAATGTCTACAAAAGCCGGAGCATGGGGAAAGTCTATGCCTTCCTATCCTACCACAGCACAAACTGTATCTCGAGCAAAATTCCACTGTGCCTCACCCACAAAGTTTTAAACAACTGTGTGAGGTTTATTCATGAATTTCCAACTGAAAACATAAGGAGGAATAATCATTTCTCACATACACAATCAGGCAGCCAACTGATGAAACTACAGGGAGGTTTATTTGCATTGCTCTTAGCCTGCTTAAGTAGGATTGAGTATGTCAGCCCCTTCTTGCCTCCTAACCTAGAATGCTGAATAGCAGTTTCTGCTATGGTCAAATCAGTTTAGTGTAAAACCACCAACAGCCTAAGAATTGTGCACAACCCAACTGCTTTACCCCTTAGCTAAAATTGTCTCTCAAATATGGAAACCAAGATAACACATTTCACTGTTTAGCAGAGTAATAGCTGTTGTAATGAAGACTCAGGCTAGTTCGACACGTGCTTTCTGTAATGGACACAACCTTAGGGTGGACTGAAGCTGGGTGGGTGTGCCCCAACTTCCTTACCAAATCACACATCATGCTGAAAGTGTGTGCACTCTGCTGCACAACTAAACGGACTTCACATTTACTGTGATCACCCAGCATACAAGATTCTTTTGCGTGATCACAACTATTGGCAAGCAATGGATTTCATCTTCTGAATATTTTAATTCATTTTTTGGCCACAGAAATAGAATTTTCTAGGAATGGCTGCCTTACCATGAATTTTTAAAGAATAAAATATATGAAGGGGCTATTGCTACCCCATCTATTTCATTACTGGATTCTTTGCATGTAACAATATTAAAACAATTTTGATCGTGCCTTGAAAAATATAATAAGCAAGTGATAAATTCATAAATTCACAAATATTTTCCATTATCCTCTTTTTAATTAAGCAAGCCCTCTTACGTTTTAGCAAAACCAATTTTGTTTCATATATTCAAAAGAAAAAAAAAAAGGTTCCTTCAAATCTTCAGAGAACTTTGAGGCTTTATTTAAAATGAGTTTTGCCATTAGGGAACCGTGTACTTTATAGGTAGCTATTGTCAAATAGAAATTCTAATCACCTTGCTACCCATTTCAGGAGAATTTGTAACAGCCAGATACACGTGACCTTCCAAAGTTAGTTTACTTTGGAATATAGCTTGATTCCCGAAAGATTTGGATATTTAACAAGGAATTACTACTGACTTTAAAAAGTTCACAACAGATACTAAGTGTGCTGTGTCTGCTAAACACACAAATACAAAAAGGCCACCCTACCTATAAATGTGCAATTCATTTAAACCTGATTAGCAACAGTTTTCAAAATGGCTCCATTAATCCTCACACAACCACTCCCCCAACCCAGAATCAACAAAATCTTCAGCTTATTTAAGCTTGAAACTTGAGAAAATAATCTTACGCTTTATTGGAACTCCAAATGCAGCTGTAGGTATCCCTCCGAGACCTTCATGGGGTTGGTAGACACCTCAGTAAAAGAGTTTTATTAGCATTTAATTTATTTAATTTTGAAAGGATTAGATGAAATGTTGGCATAACTGACTGCAATCCACACTCCACAATCAACCCCCATCCCATTACTCCTTCCAAGAAAATGACCGTGTATTTTGAGAATGGCTTTATACCAGCAGCGTGTTCCACAGGGTTCTCTGGAAGAGAAAAAAAGATAAATAATATGAGGTTTTTCAGCTAACTAGCTACTTAAGAAGGAAACCGTCATAAGCTAAAACCTCAGCAAATCATCTCAACCTGTTTAAAATCTGTGCCTGTAATGTTCGTGCCTATCTGAAAAAATTATTTTCAATTTATTATCCGAGTTTACGTTTGCTGCTGTGCATCACAGGGGCCAGATTAGAATGCATTGTACGAAACGTTCAGGTCAGAACTGAGGATTCAACGGCATTTCTTACTGCACTGGCATATGAAACAGCTTCTCTTACTTCACTTGAAATAAGGGCCTTTGGGTTCAGTTTTTAGAAGAAAAAAATCATCCAGAACCTACACAGGTGACATCTCACATACACAAAAAGCAACGTCAGTGAAACGCGTTGGTCACTGATCTGCTCCTTACGAGCCTATTTTATGCACCAATGGATAATAGACACAGTATTTCCAGAGATTCTTTTCCAGCCAGAAAATTAATTGTGAATCAAGAAGGGGGAGCAAGGGGGATCACCCCTCCAAACAAAGAAAATTACCTGCTGGTTTGGTACAAATCAGAGCTGGCATTCCCAGCACAGGACGCTGGCTCCTCCGCGCAGCACCAGGTTGAGCTGGCATCTGACGACAGCCGGGCGCTGCCAACAGCGGCTGCTGCCAGCACTATCACTGGTCGGGCTGGCAGCCCCCAGATAAAACAAAGAGCAGATTACTGGCCTCGAAAATATCAAGAGCGAGGAACTGCTGCTTAAGAGGCATTAAAATAATATGCCTGCGTTTCTTAACAAGATTACCCCTAAAAGCTCCCGGAGAGACCCCTCTCCTCCCACGCTTTGTGTTCCCGCGGTCGGAAGCTCTATGCTCAACCGTGCGGACCACACCTCTCCAGCAAGCGCGGCCACCTGGCCTCACCTGCTCCAGACAACGACGACGGCTCGGGCAGCCGAACCCAGGCTGAGAAACTCGGTTTCGCTCCTCCGTGGCCGCCGGGAGCCATGTGGCTGTGTCTGCGGTGCCCGCGCCCCCTCGCCCTGCAGTGCCGACCTGTGCGCGCCTCCCAGCTCACCACCAAGCAAAGCCAGGTCGACTGTTCCCATTCACAGATGGAAAAAACGAGGCTGTGAGAATCCAGGAGACCTGCTGGCGATTTCTCCTTCCACACATCATCCCTCTCTCCGCCTTTTCTACCCCTACCCCATGGGTCCTGCTAAGACCTTCTTTCCTTAGAGATGGAAAGTGATGAATTCTCATCATGTCTCAACGGCAATGATGAGAGATAAGCACACAGTCTGGTCTCAGTCACCGTTTAAATCAGATGGATGGTACCTGACATTTCAGGGGACCTGTCACTTGGGAGAGCTCCACACGGGTAGAGAACTCTCTTCCCTCTTACCACATCCCATGACTACAGGATGCCTCCTCCACGCCCTGGCAATTCCATTATGTAGTAGTAGGTTCATAATTCATACCCTTTTTAATACTTACTATTCTACTAAAAGACTGCCCAGAAATAATTCTGAACTTAAGAAAATGTAAACTGTTGATGGGAATAGCCATATCACCTCGAAGCTTCCTCGCCTAAGTAAGAATTTAAGAGTTTCCCAACATGTTCTACAGAACCCCATAAATAACTGCTTTTAAGGTGACAACACAATAAACAGTGTAACTATAAACAGTGCGTAGAGAGACGTTCAGGTCATTTTCTACACATGTGGACGCAGCCTATAAAGTCTGCTAGTTGAAAAGCCCCCTAAGAAAGAGAAGACACAGATTCTAAAAACGAAGAAACAAAGATCAATTCCGCTGTGAGATATTAAATTTCTAAGTTTAATGTTAATCCCAAATTGCTCAGAAAGGTTGTTTGTCTTTAATTATTATAATATTCTCATTCAATTAAAAAAAATAGGTGCTGCAATTCAGACTCTTAATTAAGCGAATTAGCTTTTGACATTTTCTTGGAAAAAGATGTTCCCAATGTGGTTTTTTTCCTTTACTTAACAATTAAACATTTCTTAGTGCTCTTTAAATACTTTGGTAAGAAATACCAAATTTATAGCACATGTGCCAACTTTTTCAGACACTGAAGAGGCAGCTGCTAACTTCAGGCATCATACATTTTAGCAGGAGGAGAAAATGTTCAAGGAATCAGAACGCCTTTTTTTTTTTTAATATATATAGTAAAGGATGCAAGAACTACAAGGCGCCTATAGAAAAATCATTTTCAGTTCTTGAGACAACCTCTCCTGGTATTCCTAAGACTGCTGTTTCATTTACTGAAGCCCAGGAAAAAGTTAACTCTGTCTCCCAACAAAGGCCTTCTTGTATTTGCCTGAAGTGTCGCTGAAGAAGCCCTGAACGGAGTACAGACTTTGGGAGAAGTGTCATCCCTTCCATCTCTCCTGTACGTCTCACACCACTATTCCTAGTAAGTGTCACGGGACAGTCAGCTGCCGCCAGCTGTGCAGAGATCATACACATTGCCTTTCACTGCCTCCGTCATTCAAGGGTTCACATTATGGTAGAGCTAATGAGTCTCAGCCTTGCAGCTAATCAAACATGTCTTTCTATTTTAGCAAAATAATATTAATAATAAATCTCTATTTATTTCACAGTAAGCATCTACACTGGTGTTTCTCTGATTAAGAAGTTAGATTTTTAAAGCATGTTCTATTTGTTGCTCAGGTATAGAAGCGTTGACACGATTAAGATGGTTAGTGAGGTGAGGCCTTGAAATTAACATCTCTGCGTCCTTTCAAAATCCCTTCACTGACACTCCCCTCCTATTTGAATGACTTGATCCACTTTAAGAACACAGAGAATTGATCTTTTAAGACTCATAAAATATTTGCTGCTTCTAACAGAATAAAGGGAATAAAGCAAGTGGTTGTGTGTGTGTGTGTGTTGCTGCCTATTTGGAATCAAGTTGTTTGATATACAATACTGATCCTATCATCAGGGAAAAGAAAAAAAAATTTTTAAAGAACTCTTTTTAAAAAAAGGTTTCACTTCATTTCATAAAACCTGAAAAACTGTAGAAGTATATCTTGCTATTCATCTTTGAAGTCACCTGCTCAGTCAAACATTCTTAGCTGTATATCAGTGGTTTCAAATGTTTGCTTTTGTAATAAAACAATTCTAACCTTAGGAGACTGTCAACTCTGCAGAATAAGATCAGCTAACTAAAAGCTTTCGCTTTGGTTTTTCAACAATGCAATAGGAAAAAAATGAAAAGAAAGACGAGGATAAGAATAACGTGGTATTCAAACGACTTGAATGAATATGAGAAAAGAAAATTGCACCACTGAAGCCATGGAATAATGGTGCGTGATCTTATCAATTTTCATAAATTAGGCAGGTTGAAACTGGTCAGTGTTTAGCTAGCAAATCTGAGTGACTAAAAGGAGGCTGATGAAAACCAAATACCGTCAACCCGATCTTATCTCGGGCAGATTTACCAACTTGTGGGGCAGCAATGCCATCTGATCTTTTGCCCACCAACATCCTTTGTGTTGTTCTGAGATCCCAGGCCACTCAGGGCCACTAGACAGCCCTGTCTCCATCCCCACCGGGTAATGCTGGCTGCTAAAAACCATTTCCTGTGGCCAATGAAGAAATGAAGCCACTTCTCCTGGTTCATCATCAAAGACATGATTCCCTAAGTTTTCATGTACGCCCTGGGAGTATAAGAATGTATTATCAAAGCATAAATGAATCACTGTGCTTAGGAAATCTCAGAGACGGTTCACAGGCAGGTGTTGATCTGGCCCATTCATTGACTTTACTCTCTGTAATATCTGAGGATCCTCTCACTGTATTATCAGACCTCTTTGTTTGGAGAAGCAGCAGAACTTATTTACTGCCTTAGGTATATTTTCATTCATTTAATATTCATTTATTTAACAACTATTTTATTTAAGTATCACATAAACTGGGCAATGAAAACTAAATCAATTCATTAGCAAATCAATAAACCTTTGAGCTGACTGGCTCAAAGAAAGACACGTGTGTCCCCAATGCTTCCAGTGATGTTTTTTGCACCTAGCTTCTCAGCTTTGAGCCCCTGGTACAGAAAAAGGAGGACAGATAAATCAGACAGATCTGAGTTTAAGAGTGGCTCTGACACCAGCTCTAAGCATTTGAACAGACAACTGAAAATCTCTGCATCTCAGGTTCCTTATTTGTAAAATGGACATCACAACTTTTGCCTCATAGACTTCCTGAAAGACTCCATGGGGAAACGATGCAGGTGAGATGTCTGATACAGGTCTGACCTGTGGGCATGGCTGCGTTCCTTTCTGGAGGAGCTAGGGGTGAATTTGGAACCTTGCCCTTCCAGTTTGTGGAGCCTGCTCACATTCCCTGGTCCATGGGAGGTCTCCTTCCATCAAGTGGCAAATATGTCCAGTCAGGTCCTCATACTGTCTTAGCTAACTCTCTTCTGATGCCTTCTTTCACATATAAGGACCCCTGTGATTACACTGTGCTTACCTGGGAAAACCCAGAGTATAATCTCTCCTTCCAGTCAGCTGATTAGCATCCGTAATTCCTTCTGCCTTGTACCTGACATAGTAACACCTCCCAGGGAATATAGTGTGACCATCTTTGGGAGCCATTATTCTGCTTGCCATAATAATGAAGACTAGAAACTCTTAAGTCTGCCAGTACATGGCATAAGACCTATACTCACCATTGTGAGATCATTTATTTACAGGTTATCGATACATGGGAAGTTTCCAAGGCTTTTGATGGCACACAGCCCTGTGTACTCACATCACACACTCACAGAGGGTTTGGACCCTGCACTCTAAATAAATTATGGATTATAGAAAGACGATAGCACCTATTCCCCGTGACATTACTTAATTTACATCACATTTCTATTTTGAAGGTCTTTTCTTTCTGTGTGTACACATAAATTAGCATCATACAACTTGTCTTTTTTCTTCATTCATCACTTTGACCTAATCCATTTTCTTGCCTTTAAGAAATCTACCAGAACTACAGTTATCACATTTCACTATTCCCCCAAAGAACATTTTGAAATCAATGAAGTGACTAATAAATACCAGTAGCTGAAACAAAAATATTTCTTTAAAATGAAATTGACGGTTTGCCTGTGCACTGATAAGAAGTGCTCAGGAAATTAATTAGGAGGATATTTTCTTAATTAACTCCCAAATAGTAAGTTGCAGTATAAAACACAGGAAGTCACATGTGATCTTCAGAATATTTTGCTTAATAGGAATGTGATGGATGAGAGAGACATACAGGGGAAAGAGAAGATCCAGGAACACCTACCAGCTTTTCAAATTACACTTAAAAAGTCATGATGTTCCCAAGTATATTTTGTAACACGTCTTCACTAGAAAAATAAAGCTCCTCCCCCCAAGTTATAGAAGATCTCTGATTAATATGTCCATGAAATGAAAATTACTTCTTAATGTTTAAAGAAAAAATAAAGCCCCAACTTTGGTAAGAACGGCAGTCAAGTTCTCGGACCCACATTGATGCTGTGTGTGGCATGACAGCCTCAGTAGGTCAGAGGAAAGTCCTTGGGGTACCTTCATCTCTGTTTCTACTTCTCAACTATTCTTTTTTTTTTTTTTTTTTGCAGTTTTGGGCCAGGGCCGGGTTTGAACCAGTGCCCTACTACTCCTTTGAGCCACAGGCGCTGCCCCCAACTATTGTTTCGTTATTGCTCCCCAGGTAAGGAACCCCTTCAGATCCTTTTTCCCTAGCCAATATCACCATGGAATTGTAGTACACAGCATCTCTGTACACACTGCCTGTGGATCTGCTCTTCACACCCGAGCAGGGCCTCTGCCTCCCAGGAGCTGATTCTGCCTTATGGAGAATGCAAGCACGTTTGGGGCCTCTCTGTCTTCATCTGTTTTTCCAGACCCCTACGCCCCCCCAAAAAATACTGAGTGTTAAAATTTCCTGAGTGTTTACTATGTACCAGGCACACAATTGTGAACACAAACATCATTCTCAATTTAATAAGGCACACGCAGAACGGGCAAGCAATACCAGAACACATCCGATATTGATTGAAGAAAAAGAAGTTTCTGTTGGGCAACTCTTCCATGAGTAAAAAAAAGAGGAGAGAGAGAGAATTTGTTGCCTGTGGCACACCCTTGCTACCATGTCTGGGGAAGCCGTGGCTCTTGAATGCAGAGGCGCCACACACAGAAGCGTTCTCCAGTGCAGCCTCGCTCCCCCAGCGCAGCCTCGCTCCCCCAGTGCAGCCTTGCTCCCCCCAGCGCCGTCCTTGCAGAGCTGCTGACTATCTGCACTCAGCCTGTTGCTGTGGGGGGTTTTCTCAGGGTCAGTGAATCCTGTACTCCAGCCTGTCTCATGGGAAAAGCAGGTGTCTGGAAAAGAAAAAAACTAGTTAACTCCCAAGACAGAAGAGATAAATAAGGTTTTATGGCATGAAGCTGGCCAGATTTCCTATTTTTTCTGTTATATGTATTAACAATGACACCTACAATCCACATTCATTCCCAAAATATTTGGGAACTGCCCTGCAGAGAGTCTAACATAAAGAATGACCATATAATGTAATGAACACCCCTTGGCATGTTCCAGTAATTTTCTAATTATAAAATATAATGTGTGCTCCCCTAATAAAATGCAGAATGTTGAGAGGAGCAGAAAAAATGAATGACTCAGAGTCCTACTCCACTCACAGAAGCACATGTAACATGTTGCTGAAGCCTGGGAGAGAGGAAGACATCAGGAAATAAAGCAAGAGGGAGCGAGGACAGAAAGGACACAGGGGTCAGGGGCCAAGGCAGGGAAGGCCCTGCTGGCAGCACAGGGGGAAGGGGAAGTGGCTGGGGTCTACCAGAGGGTTTGAGTCATGAGCCTGGCAGGACACTGTGTGGTCACTGGGTCACCACAGCAGCTGAGATGTTTTTTCTGTCTTTGTAATGTTAAACAATCATTCACTGACATGTCCTGCCTGTGTCTCCCTTCCTTGAACCTGACAGTGATTAACTCAAGTGCTTCAATTTCTAAGTGAATTTTGCTTCATTCAGTGATTTGACTCCAGATGTTAAAAACAAGGTCTGTTTATTTTCCTTCACATGCCCACATGTAACTCTAGCTTTCTTAAGAATGGCTTATTTTCTTTGATGTAGTTGGATACCAACCGTCAGGACGGCCATCCTCCCTGTCTTGCAGGGCAGCCAGCCTGCCAAGGGAACAGTGAACTGGGTAAGAGAACCAAGATTAGGTCTGAAGGTAAAGGCCTAGAAATGAGATGATGAGGCTTAAGGCTACTGGGCACAGAGCGAGAGTGAAGTCCTGCCCAGGGAAAGTCAGAAGGTTGGTCTGACACCATCTACTCAAAAGGAGGCCTGGAGCAAAAGTAGAATGAAGAGGCGCATAGTGGAGGTGGCCCACTGGGGACGGACACAGCTCCTCCCACTTACTGGGTGCATGAATGTGGTCGCCTCACATCTTTGTGTGTTTCACTTTTCTCTTTTGCAACCTATAGAAAATGATAGAGTTTATCTCATGGTGCTAAATGATAGAGTTTATCTCATGGTCCCCCACTGGGGACGGACACAGAGCACGGTAAATAAATATTATTGACTAATCATTAGTAAAATACTTGAAACAACACTGCCTAGTATGATATAAATGCTATGTTCACGTCTTTTTTTTAGAGGCAGAGTCTCACTTTATCACCCTCGGTAGAGTGCCATAGCATCACAGCTCACAGCAACCTCCAATTCCTGGACTTAGGCAATTCTCTTGCCTCAGCCACCCAAGTAGCTGGGACTAGAGGTGTGGGCCACAGTGCCCAGCTATTTTTTTTTTTTTTGGTTACAGTTTGGCCTGGGCCAGGTTTGAACTTAGCATCCTCGGTATGTGGGCTGGTGCCCTACCCACTGAGCCATAGGTGCCGCCCTATGTGTATGCCTTTATTAAATAAAGTAAGTGAAAAAATTAGATGAGCAACGGGTCTGATAGAATAGTCTATAGGGTAACAGAGCTCCAGAGAACACCCCTGCTATGGCAAAGTCCCTGGCTAAATCCTTGGGTGGAAAAGAACTATTAAAGGTACCCATCCAGATCAGATTTGAGTGAACAATGAAAAACAAACAGAAAAGATTATGTGTAAGTGGAAAGCTTTGTTTAGAGACCACATGCTTGTTGTAATTTCCATAATGAAGAGGAATGTTGATTTAACATTGCGTCAGGGTGTCCAATCCAGGTCCCCAGGCAATCAGTCTCATGGAATAGCGCCATTGTTGGTGAAGCCTCTCACTAGTCCCTCTGAGAATAGTTGAACCTGCAAAACGGATGTTGCTATCCTGGTGTTAGGGTAGGAATTTGTATTAACAGCAATAACTGCAACAGCCAAACCCTGCATCTGGGATTGGTAAGCACACGGAGCCAATCCCCCACCTGCTTCTCTCATTCATGATATTTGGAGAGGTGGAAAGATTATCATTCATGGTTCCTCCTGCCCTGGCACCAGCATGTACATCAGGTCACTGTGGAAATGGTATTGTGGAACTCCTCCCCCGCCCCCCAGGGAGCTGTGGACCACTTAGGGACCTCGTTTGCCTCCACAGAGTACTGTTTAGAGTGACCCTGAGATTACGCAGAGACCCATTTTCCTCTCACTCCATCCATTTTTTCTCTCTTTCATGTTTTCTGTTTCACTACACTTCTACACAAGGCAACGGGCCAGTCATTTACTCTTGTTTAAAATGGATTAGCTACATGTGAGGCACCATGGTAGCTTTGGGGCAATAATGATGGGCCAGACAGACATGCCCCATCTGCATGGTATATACAGTCTACTAACCAAGAGGGGGGCATTCGTCAGGGCTCCCCAAAGAAACAGAACGAGTAGGATGGGGGGAGAGAGAGCTCCACTGACTCAGGTGATTGTGGAGACTGGAAGGTCCAAACTCTGCAGGCGAGGCTGGCGGTCTGGACACAGGGGAGAGCTGATGCCACAGTGTGAGTTCAATACCGTCTGGAGGCAGAATTCCCTCCTTCTCAGGGACGCCAGGCTGCTTTCTCTGAAGGCCTTCAGTGGACTAGATGAGGCCCCCACACAGAGTGGATGGTAAGCGGCCTCACTCCAGGTTTACTGACTTAAATACAAATCTCCTCCAAAACGTCCCCTCAGAGCAACATGCAGACGCATGTTTGTGAAGTATCTGGGTACCACACCTGAGCTAGCTGACCCAGGAAATCAACCACCACACACAGTGAGTCGGCCCTTGACACTCAGAGTGAGGGAGCCCGAGGAAGAAAGCCCCAGAGTTGTCCATTTGCAAAAGTCAAGCCCCCAGCTCAGACTCCAGCTGCCAGGGGAGGTTTCCTAGAGCCATCACGTCTGATCTGGAGGCTACGTTCAGACACAAGGAAAAAGGTGTGCACGATTCTTAACTGCAGGGCAAATGTGAAGAGACGGAGTGGAAAACTTTAGCAGGGAACATTTCTTACTCCAGGCATTATTTTTAGAATCTCCCATTAAGACCCTACTCATACAATTTGCCAAATCGCCAAGGAATGCTAGGCAAGCAAAAAGAAATCTTACTGAGTTCTTAAGGTGTTTCAATCCTTGGCATTGTATACGTTAATTATATATGGTGCAGGATAGCCCGAGGACAAACCATGCATTCTCATGATGACGATGGTCGATGGAGGCCAAGTGATGTCTTTACATTATTACATATTTTAGACGCACAATCTGTGTGTGTGCTTCAGTAGCATTAAGTAAATACAAAGAAGTCGCTTTAATTAATAAGTGTGAGATAAAATTCTGATGAGGAAATTTTCTTTTCAAATATCTCTCATTAAGGGAAGCCTGTCAGAATTTTTTTAAGCTGCTATTTTCAGCTTCTCTTGCTGCTCTGAAGTATCTGGTATAAACAATATCCTTTTTCTTCACACCTTTCTTGACGCTTGCGGGGGTGGAAGTAAAAACAAACCTATGAGAGAGAGCAAAGATGTAAAGTCTCTTTTCCTTCAGTCCTGACTTCAAGAAGCTTTCATTTCAGAGAGACTCCAGGAAAATGAGAGTCCATGTTCCCAACACAACCAACACCCCTGACGTTAATTGGCTCTTCACTGAGCCAAAGAAGAAAAGAAGGAACAACTTGAGAGTAATTTTAACTTTTCATAAATTCAAAACAACTTTTAAGGCTCTCAGAATTTCCAGTAATTTTAGAAGCATTTATTTGCTCATCTGTTATTTTCAGGAAGGAATATGCATTTCCTACTAAACTAAGAGCAGCTCATTGACCATAATTTAAAAGGACAGATTAAAAATTGCTGTTTCACAAACAAAAAAGTTCAGAAAACATCTTCCCATGGATTAAGTAACATTTAGAATTAAGCATCTATGAATAAATCTTAGAGCTTTATGTCCAATTTCTCTAGCAAATAAAATGGAGCTCAGTACCTCACTGCATACAATGTTTCTGGAGAATGCATCATTTTATAGCGGCAGCTCGGCTATTAACTTACTTTAAAATAAATTACAATAAGGGAATTTTTTCAAATCATATGTAAGTTCAAAACTTTTTCCATTAGTCTCAAAATAAGAGTTTACAACCATTTTAATAATAAAAATTAGATAAGAAATGAAATGAAGAGCTTGAATTTCATTACGTATAAATCAATTTCTTTCTTTATTAGAATTCCTTCACAAAAGGTATTAGGTAATTACCCTGTTATATTATAATACATGCACATAAAATATCTCAGCAACGAAAGGTAATTGAAGCTCCCTGCTCATCACTTTAAATGTCTCTAAGCTGCTTTGTATGGGGCAAATTAAAACAAAAGATATTCTTTAATAAATGCTCAGAGAAAATTGATTACAGAGCACTACCACCCTCATAAATGATGTTCCTAGATATATTTAAAGTTTCGTGCTAAATATTCCTCATTTATTTTTTAGACTTGTTTTATGTAAAGCATAAAGCATACAGAGAGAGCAAATAAATTTATCAGCCACATTTTATTTTCTTAATATAAAACCCAAGTGAGAAATAAAATTACTAAGTACATTTTGAACAGTTTGATTTTGCTGTGCACCATTTTTTCTTTTGATGATTTCATTCTAAAATCATGCAAATAATCAGCAATGTAAAAATGGCTTTTTCTAATATACTAATAGTTTATCATATTTTCCTGACATTTTGTTATTTAATAGCAAAAACTTCCATTTAATTTGTTAGTTATTTGCCTGTGCTTAACTTAAAAAATAACCTAAGTAAAATAATAATAATAATACTTTAACAATGTGTAACAATATATTTTTAAGAAGAAAATCAAAATATCAATTCCATGTGTATTGTATTTTAGTGTATCTTATGGAGATATATATACTTCCAGGGAAAAAAATCTAATATCGTATGTTTCTGGGGAGCCAGAAATTAACACAGTTCAGTATTCAGCTAATACTGTGTCTTTGAAAGGGCTTTTTGTTTGTTTGTTTGTTTTTTAAGAGACAGGGTCTCACTATGCTGTGTACGCTTCAGCACCACAGCTGTTCATGGGAATGATTACGCAGCCCCCCAGCCTCTACTCATGGGCTCCAGGGATCCTCCTGCCCCAGCCTCCCACATAGCTGGTACCACAGGCACACTGCAACATGCCTGACCTTGGGAGTATTTTTTTTTTAATTTACACATATCTTCTTTGCTTGTTGTAGATATGATACCAGGAAAAGAAAAACAGTTATGAAAAGGAAATCACAAAGAAATAATTATAAGTTTTCCCATACAACATAAGATTAATTTAAAACTGAATACAAGACATCTGAGGAAACAGAATATATCTTTCAAGGTTCCAATTCAAATGTTGAAGAATTAACAGAACTAACCAAAACAATTAAGGGCCTAGGTTGGGGAGGCCACATCTTTCAGAGATTGTCACATGACTGTCTAAGTAAAATAAAGCATTCTCACAAATACTTCTAGAATAACAGTAAGGCCACTTTTCTCCCTTCCTTTGATCTGAAACCTCGCCTAATTTCAAATGCTGATGAGAAAAGAAACACCTGAATTTAACAAGAAAATAAAAAGGAATGAGTTCTTACTAAAAAACAGAAACCAGCATTCAGACGGGACCCTGCAGTTCACAGAGAGACATTTCAGTCATGATTTAAATTCGTTAGATTTGAAGAACATATATTTTCAAACACCTTTGTTGTCAAGATTTATTTATGAAGATGTGACTTGCTCTGCAAAGGAACTTCAAGCACTTAAAAAAAAAAAAAAAAAAAAAACTTAATCCACCAGGGCCAGGAAGTGGAACCCTGATTGGAAGGCTCTGTCAGAGCCAGCTTGAGTGATGGTTGCACTTTTCATCAGCATAATCCATAACCCTCCTCCCATTGGCTGTCGTACGTCATTGTCACAGCCACACACACAGCCTTTCACAAGACACGTCTGCACCCCCTGCCCTGGAGCTCGTGCAGCTGATCTATAGGCTGAGGTTCCCAAATTACCCCGTCAGAGCCTTCTGAAGAAGCACCTGTACACTGTAACTCACCGCTGAATTTATGGCTTGTCAGGAAAGCAGATGCCCTTACAGTTCTGTGCCAATCATGGCCTGAAACCCTTTACTCAAAACCTTCTAGCTACTTCTCACACCACTTGAGGAAGTTTGACGTCTCAGAAAATTCAAAAATGAATTCTGTCATAGAGGAAAAAGACAGAGCAGATTCCGAGTTTAATGAAGACAATACCCATCCAGTGTCAGCATTAAATCCATTTGCTTATTTAGAATGCCCATGTCAATAAGAAACGCTGCTCAATCACTGGTCCTTTATTTTCTTATTGGATTTATTTGGTTTGATTTTTAACTTGTGCCGCAGTCATGTGGGGCACAAGTTAAAATTCTATTGGATATGATGTGCTGTAATTACCCATAATGATAGAACAAGTGATCTTGCGTGTGGGAGTCTGTGTGCTTGTGTGTGTGTGTGGGGGGGTGTATCTGAACTGAGAACAGATACATCTCGATACATCCTTATCTCAAGAAAAGTAAGAACGTTCAATGTGGTTTCTGTACCTACCAAAATCCACATCACTGCTGTTAGTGTCACTGGCACTATACCCTCCCAGGTTTTAATAGAAAATGTCACCGTGTTGTATTTTTCTGAGTGTCACGTTAGTAGATGGCTGAGTACAAGACGAAGAACAAAGATAGGCTGGGCCCACATCAGTGTCATTGTAGGTATAGCTCAGTGGGGACACAGCAGGGAGACTAAGGAGTGGATGGCTGCTCCTGGGCACAAGCACGGGAAGACCCCAGGAGTCGGCAGAGTCAAAGCCAAGCTCATGGGCAGTGCTCATGGGGGTTTGGGGGGCACAGCACCAGTGGACAGAAGGCCAGGAGGGAGCCATCTGGACAGCAGGGCAATGCCACCCCTCTGCTTGTATGCTGTCTGCCCAAACACAAGGGGCACCTGCCCTCCTCTGCACAGGTGGGCAAAGGAGCTCCAGAGATGGCTGTGTTGTCAGTAGGAAATTCAGAGTTGCCAAGAAGCAGGACATAGGAACTGATTCGAAGGGATAATGTAAGTAAGGTGACCAGATTTTAACATTGGTAAAGCGGGACACCATTGATGCGGGGGGGAGGGGGGAGCGGGGGGCAAGTTCTTAATTAAAAATTTGGTCTATATGGAGCAACAAAAATTTTCATACAACACAAAAATAGTATTGTAATATATATATTTTTTAAATTTCAACATAAGTACAATTTACAAATATAATACATTAAAAAAAATTATGTATAGGGGGGCGCCTGTGGCTCAAAAGAGTAGGGCATTAGTCCACCTGGGCGACCTTGCCCAGGAGGGGAGTAGGAAGTTTACATTAGCCTTTTCACTTCCAAATGAAGTTACATTAACCTCTTCATTCCCAAATGGAGTTACATTAACCTTTTCAGCAGCCAAATATTCCCTTCCCTTTGTCCCCCCATTCCCTAGCTTGTACATTCTTTCCAAAAATTGGGACTTTTTTTTTTTTTTTTTTGAGACGGAGACTCAAGCTATCCCCCTGGGTAGAGTGCCATGGCATCACAGCTCATAGCAACCTCCAACTCCTGGGCTCAAGCGAGTCTCCTGCCTCCGCCTCCCAAGTAGCTGGGACCACAG
>CAUYQV010142603.1:0-28089 GCA_963574575.1 Galagoides demidoff
CAAAAATACACTACTGAGACCTGACCAAACTAAAAAGCTTCTGCACAGCCAAGAACACAGTGAATAAAGCAAGGAGACAGCCCTCAGAATGGGAGAAGATATTTGCAGGTTATGTTTCCAACAAAGGTTTAATAACCAGAATCCACAGAGAACTCAAGCATAGTAGCAAGAAAAAAACAAGTAATCCCATTTCAAGGTGGGCAAGGGACTTGAAGAGAAACTTCTCTCAAGAAGACAGGCACATGGCCTACAGAAATATGAAAAAATGCTCATCATCCTTAATCATCAGAGAAGTGCAAATCAAAACTACTTTGAGATATCATCTAACTCCAGGAAGATTAGCCCATATCACAAAATCCCAAAACCAGAGATGCTGGCATGGTGGATGTAGAGAAAAGGGAACACTTCTACACTGCTGCTGGGAATGCAAACTAATACATTCCTTTTGGAAAGATGTTTGGAGAACACTTAGAGAACTAAAAATAGACCTGCCATTTGATTCTACAATTCCTCTACTAGGTATATATCCAGAAGATCAAAAATCACACTACAATAAAGATATTTCTACCAGAATGTTTATTGCAGCCCAATTCATAATCTCTAAGTCATGGAAGAAGTCCAAGTGCCCATCAACCCACAAATGGATCAATAAATTGTGATATAGGTACACCATGGAATATTACGCAGCCTTAAAGAAAGATGAAGACTTTACCTCCTTCATGTTTACATGGATGAAGCTGGAACACATTCTTCTTAGCAAAGTATCTCAAGAATGTAAGAAAAAGTATTCAATGTACTCAGCCCTACTACAAAACTAATTTATAGCTTTCATATGAAATCTATAACCCAATTATAGCCCAAGAGTATGGGGAAAGG
This sequence comes from Galagoides demidoff, assembly GCA_963574575.1. Lineage (NCBI taxonomy): Eukaryota > Metazoa > Chordata > Mammalia > Primates > Galagidae > Galagoides > Galagoides demidoff. The sequence continues at coordinate 877 of CAUYQV010142603.1, forward strand.
GGGGGGGAGGGGAGAGGAGGGGGGAGGATGAGTGGAGGGAGGGTGATTGGTGGGAGCACAGCTATGTTTCATCTTACAAGGGTACATGTGAATCTTTCTAAATGTAGAATATAACTGTCTTAACACAGTAACTTAGAAAATGCCATGAAGGCTATGTTAACCAGTTTGGTGAAAATATTTCAAATTGTATGTAAAACCAGCATACTGTACCCCATGACAGCATCAATGTACATGGCTATGATTTAATAAAAAAAAAAAAAGACATGATTAGTTTTTAAAAACAAAACCATATATGTGTATGTGAAAAGATATTCAAAACATATTTTTAAGTGAAGAAAAGAAGGTGCAGAACAGATTATAGAATATCCATAAAACAATCCTCAGAGAGGGGGCTGTGTGTGTACATATTTTTACCTAAGTGAATAAGAGGGAAAACCTCAAAAGATACACACCAAATTGTCAGCAGCCCTCTGAGAAAGGGAATGGTATTAAGGAAACCAGCATAACTCGAAGATAAAAGCAGCCTACCTCACAGCAACCTGAAACTCCTGAATTCAAGCAATCCTCCTGCCTCAGCCACCTGAGTAGCTGACACTATAAGCACCCACGACCACGCTGAGCTAATTTTTTCTGCTTTTAGTAGAGACAGGGTCTCATTCTTGCTCAGGCTGGTCTCGAACTCCTGGACTCAAGTGATCTACCTGCCTCAGCCTCCCAGACGGCTGGGATTACAGGTGTAAGCCACTCCAAGTCTGCTAACACTGTTTTTTCTACCTACTTCAATATTGTTCAAATTTTTTTACAGCAAGAATTTTTTTTGTTCAGTAAATGTTACTTGTGTAATTTCAAGCTTGTTTAATATCTGTCAATACATTATTCATGGCCTATCATCACCTAAAGCAGCCTCAAAGCTTAAAGGTTTTGCAAAACCTATCATACAAAGGGAAACACTTGGCATGTGAAGTTCCCAATTAGCTTCAGTTCTCAAACCAACACACAGTAAAGCTGTACTTTTGCTATGATGCAATAATAATACATAAATCTTGACCTGGTTAGTAGTCATGCCAGTAATACAAATACTACATTAGAATATTGATTAAGATTCTAAAGCATTTTAGAAACAGTATATAAAAATAAAAATATGGCGACCCTAACTCAGTGGTTAAGGCATGGGCCACATACACTGGGGCTGGCAGGTTTGAACCTGGCCCAGGCCTGCTAAACCACAATGACAACTACAACAAAAAACAGCCAGGCATTGTGGCGGGCACCTGTAGTCCCAGCCACTCAGGAGGCTAAGGCAAGAGAATCGCTTAAGCCCAAGAGTTCAAGGTTGCTGTGGGCTGTGATGCCACAGAACTCTACCAAGGGTGACGTAGTAAAATTCTATCTCAAAAATAATTAATTAATTAATTAAAATAGAAATACAACAATTTACTGGGGCCTTTTAAAAATTTGCATGCATACGTATACATAAAACTTTTTTGCATGCAAACAAATTGTATTTTAAAAATTATATTTTAAATTATATTTTTAAATCAATTATAGAACCATGCTTCTTATTTAGGAAATTCCATCAGAGATAAATTTGAATTCATGAATCTCTTGATTAATACAATCACCAGCAGCATAATAAAAATCAAGCTATCTTATCTCCAACTAGCAAAATTATCTTCTAATTGTACTTCTTTAACAGTAAATGATTTCACATTAAGAAAATTGTATTGAATCGTCCTTATATGTGGATGTCAATTGAAATTTTAAAGTTTTTTAACTTTAGTTCAGTGTTTCCCATGAGCAGCGATAAAAACTCCAAACTGCTGTGTTGCTTATGTAGGGAAGTCATCAGAGAACAAGACTGAACCCCAGCCTGGGCTCATAATGACGAGGTAACCATCATTTTTAAAAACAATGTCACAAAAGCTATTTCGATGCTGTCATGCTTAAGAATAATTAGTTTCCATCAAAGCAACAGATTATCTGTTCATGTTGTCCACTGGGTCATTACAATGAACAACCAATACAGATAAATGATATCTAATCTTTTCTGCTCTTCTATTGGGCTGATTGATGGTTATAACATCTCCAATATTATAAGGCAGAAAAATTATGCTGACATTTAGAAGCAAAAGCACAGAAAGATAAACCTAAGTACAAAGCATGCCCAACACTATTAGGAGGAAAAAGAAATATCTAAAGACAAATAGAACTGAAAACAGAATGGCAATTAGGCCAAAGGAGAGTTATGGGAGACAACAACTATACCTTGTGGGCGGCAGGCAGCTCAATTAATTATATAACATGCAGGGGGAACCCGGGTATTTCCATAAGACACATTATTAAAAGGAATATTGACTTAAGCATCTCTTAAATTTTATGCCCTAGAAGAAGACAAAAGGGTTTCCCCAGTATTGACCTGCCCCTGAATCAGGTTGACTTTAAGGGATCACATAATGAGAAATGGCTGAGCAGCAAATGAGACCAAGAAGAAACTGCAATTACTTACAACTCACATTTACCAGGTTCAATAGACTATATCTTTTCCATGTCGCTTGGTGCTCATGTTATATTTGTCAGCTAGAATTGGAAAAGAACCATTCAGCTTGCCCTAAATATGAAGCAGCAATTTGAGCTTGTACCTTTGGTTTACTCCATTGACATTTATCACTTACAGAAAAAATATGAAATGAGGAAAGCGTAGACTTAAGAGTCAAGACAAAAGCTACCTTTAGGTTATCTTTTCAGAGGTTTGGAAAACATGGACAGCTGTTTTCGCCTCCAAGAGGGTCGATTCCAGATGAAGCTTTTCACTACAAGCAGAAATGAGGGAAATTTTTAGTTCATTGAGTGCTAATGGGGATAGTCCCCTACTTAAAACATTCTGTCCACTGCCATTTATTCTACTTCCTTCATGCTGTTTGAATTTTTTTTTTCTTTTTTTAAAGGCAAGACTTTACTGGGTTGCCCAAGCTGGCCTCAAGCTCTTGGGCTCAAGCTACCTGCCTCAGCCTCCTGAGTAGCTGGGACTACAGGCATCCACCACAACACCCAGCAACAGCATTTTTAAATTTTCTCTGAGAATCAATGGTTTTCCAGGAACAGATTGTATTTAAAAAAACAAAACAAAACACTAGGCTCACCTTTAAATGCAATGAGGGATCCTGGATTGAATCCTGGAACAAAAAAAGGACATTTGTGGAAAAACTGAGGAAATCCAAATAAAGACTTTAGTTTAATAGCATTGTAACAATCAATGCTAAGATCGTAGTTCTGATAAATGTACCACAGTTATGTAAGATGCCAACATGAAAGGAAATTGGGAGAAAGGTAGGCAGGAACATTCTCCACCATCTTTACAAGTCTTCTCTAAATCTAAAATTGTTTCAAAATAAAAAGATCTGAAACACATGCTCCCCAGCCACCAACCCCCCTACCCCCATCACACTTAAGCATTACTGGTAAACTGGCATTGAGCGGATGCTTGTTAGACTTACACACAATGGTATCATTGTGGTACACTGGCAAGACTTCAGTAGCAAAATAGAAGAGTTACTAAAAAAAAAAAAAAAAAATTAAACTGGTAAAAAAAAATTCCTAGATTGTTCTTTCTTAACACAGAGAGGAAGGGCGAAAGAGGGTGGGAGAAAGAAAGGGGGGGGAGAAAAAAATGGAAGGTGGGCTCTTTTCTTTCAGACGGTGGTTTTCAATTGGAAGTATTTTGCACCTCCATCCTCCCTTTCCCATCCCAGGGGACATCTGACAATGTCTGGAGACATTTTTGGTCTTACAACCATAAGGTGCTCCTAGCATCTATTTTGCAAAGACCAGGGAGTGTGCTAAATATCCCACAATGCGTGGCAGAGGTCCCTACAACAAAGAACTATCCAGCCCCAAAGGTCAATAGTGCTGAGGTAAAAACTCTGCTTAAAGCAATTGAAATTCAGATGCAAAACAGAGGCGAGAAGAAACCAGATTAAGAAAAAGCTGTGCCACATCCTCCCTTTAAAGGAATTCAGTGAGGGTGGGAGAGGCTCTAGCAAGGAATGACTAGCCAGAGCGTGGGTCCCTCAGGTAGCTGCACCCCAGCGCCTCTCCTGGTGGGATCAGGTGAGGCCTGATCTCCTGGCACCAGCACTCTTCCTGGAATCTCTCAAATTGCCAGCCTAATTTAGCAACTTAACACATATCTGACCTTGCAAGTCTTTTATAACCTAACTGCCTGGAAGTTCGTTGATAATTCCCACAGTGGTTTTTCCATTTCCCAAATTTACAGAACTTCTTCTGCGGATCATGTTTGATAATGCTTATAATTCATTTTACCCTTTACCTGGCCCGTAGCAACTATTTTTTTTTAATATTGCATATATGCTAACTGCCATATTTCATTGAATCTGAGACATCATCCATTCAAGACATACCATTATTTTATATACTGCTAAAAATTAAAAGATGCTGCCAAGTAGGCTACTAGATAGTAAATCATTACCAATTATTAAGTGTGTCTCAATAAAGTAGACACAAAGTGTGAAAAATACTGTCTCGGAAGCAAAGACATAATTTTATCACTCCTTTAGCATTCACTTATTATGTATTTTTATTATTATTACATGGAGACATATTTTACCTCCTTAAGCAGTTGAAAATCTCTTTCCTATATCTTTGTTCATCCCCAACACCACGATCAACATTACAGCTCCAAAATCAGTAGTGGAAAAGTAGTAATGACAAGAGCACATTATATGTCATACACTTGTGCTACACTACATATTCCTATAAGTGTCTCATCCTGAAAAGAATATCAGGAAGTAGCACTATTAGTATTCCCATGTACATGAGGAATACACCATAATGACATGTGCCTGAGGTCACCAAGCAAGCGTGTATCAGAACCTCAGATGTTGAAGACGATCTATTGCAGAGCCCAGGCTCCAAATTCTATGCCACTCTGCTCCCATGGCCATGGACAAAAATTGCTACAAACGGCAAGTTTACAATAGGCAAGACTGACCATATATACTTTCTGGATACAGTCAACATACACTTTAATTTTACCATAAGCATTGACTTCACAAAGAGAGATATAAGCAACCAAAAATTATTTAATTAGCAACCAAAATTGTTTGTTTACAACTTTAAGCCACTAGAGGACAAGTATTAAGAGTCCTCTGCCTCAAACCATGGACATCTTAACAAATATACTTTGACTGTGATGATACCATTGGTGACCCTCCAGGAAATAGTTTCTTTTAGAGTTTGTCCTACGAGGTGGTTCACACCTGTAATCCTACCACGCTGGGAGTCCAAGGCAGATGGATCACCTGAGCTCAGGAGTTTGAGACCAGCAAAAGCAAGACCTTGTCTCTACTAAAAGTAGAAAAACTAATCAGGCATTGTGGCGGGCACCTGCAGTCCCAGCTACTCAGGAGGATGAGGCAAGAGGATTGCTTGAGCCTAAGAGTTTCAGGTTGCTGTGAGCTATGATGATGGCACGGTACTCTACCCCAGACAACTGAGTGAGAGTCAGTTTTGAATAAATAAATAAGTTAATTAATTAAAATTAATAAAGTTTTCCCAAGACATGAAATATTGTGAGTACTCTTTGGATTAAAAGCCTACAAGTCTTTCATTTTAAAATCCTTGTCAAGATATCACACCAATATTAAGCAAGATTTCAGTAAAAGAATAGCATAATAAATTCCATCTCTTTATCCTTCATCCCATATTCTAATGTCACAATTTTTTCCATAGGCTTATTCATTTTGTATGGTTGTATACACGGAACAGTTCATATTCTGCTTTTTCTGCCATAAGCATCTTCCCATCTTTCCATGCGAACCATCACAACTATCATATTAAATGCCAGCATAATATTTCCTCGTATGTTTGGTTATTAAAGTATTTCCATACTGTTAAATATTTGCATAGTTTCCACTTTTTTTGCTTAAAAGTTTAGCTGAGTTTTACCCCTATTGTAAATGACACCATAATGAAAGCCATAAAGGGCAAAGAGGCATTTCACTTCTTTAGAATTGAAAGGTTTATTTAGAATTCACCCCGAGGGGTGGAATTATTGAGTCGAAGGACAGGCACATCTATATGACAGGATTTCTTAACAGCTCAATACTTTAAAACACAGATCCTTACATTGAGCTGTTTCATTGTCCTAAAAAAAGGAGCAAAATATCAAATAATAATAGTTGGCATGAATAAAACACCTTATTCTTCTCAAAGTGCCATGTAAACTAAAATAAATTCCTAGTTCTTCAAGCTGTGAACACCTGCCTTTCTTAGGGAAGCAGTTACTGATGGAACTCATCAATAACTCAAGTGTGTTCAAGAGGGAACATCATAAGATCAACCAATGTTCATTACAATAAGAAAAAAAGTAAAGTCTGTCAAGGAAAAAAAATAAGATGCCTTTAGATTCTTTAAGTGGAGTATTGATCTGATTGATCACAGGCACACTAAAGGCATAATTCCATCTGTCATGTAAACCCCACTTAGTTCATAAAGTATTGAACAGGAACAGTAATTGTTTTCCTGTTAATGAGGCTGTAGACTGTGTTCTCAGAGTGACTCATTTATTACTTAGTTTATTTTGAAATGGAGGGTGGCTCACCAATGTTCAGCTAAATTGGATAGATTACCACCATCACCACCACCACCACCTCCCCCCACAGTCAGGCTCCTGTCCAAAATATGCAATGCAGCTCTCACCAAAACCCAAATCCACACAATTCTTTGAGTCATAAGAAGGCCAAACTGTATTCAAACCCACAAGTTACTTTTTCCCTTGACTTGGTTTTCATAACGTAACTGGTAATTTAAAGTCATCCTAATACAAGTTATTTGTTTTTAAATAAGATTTAAAATTAACCAAATAAACTTATGAATCAAATGTAAATAAGGCTTTTCTATGTCTGTTTCTGGGCAAACTCTCCAAGGCAACACATTAAAATGATGGAAATGGCACCAGAGTAACAAGAGCCACCTCATAATTTTGGATTGAATTTCCAGATGAAGGATGAGCCTTCCCCATGACCATCTATTTAGCCTCCCCCACCACTCTGCATACCAAGTGCAAGTTCCCCAAACAGGCTGGCCCTCACCCCTTTGTGCCCCTGCTGGTCCTATTCTATCTAGACATCTGTTTAACATACCTCACCCTGCAAAACCTAGAAGGAACCAAGATGGCAAGCCATGAAAAGATGTGACGTGACCTCAAATGCACCTTACTAAGTGAAAGATGTCATTCTGAAAAGGCCGCAACCCGTAGGATCCCAACCATATGACATTCCGGAAAGGCAAAGCTATGGAAAGAGCAAAAAGATCAGTGGTTGGCGGGGCTTAGCAGGGAGGGGATGACTAGGTGGAGTACGAGGATTTTCAGGGCGGTGGAACTACTCTGGATGATACTTCAGTGGCGGATGCACATCATTAAACATTTGCCCAAACTTTCCAGCATGTGCAATGCCAAGACTAAATGTTAACGTAAACCATGGCTTTGGGGTGATAAAGATATGTCAGTGTGAGTTCATCGGCTGTAACTACCACCTCTGGTGGGGGGTGTTGGTCATGGGGGAGGCTACACTTCTATAGATCGGGAGGCATTTGGGAAATCTCTGCACCCTACACTGAAATTTTCTGTGGACCTGAAACTACTCTAAAAAATAGAGTGAAAGTGGGATTTATAGAGTTGTTTGTTTGTTTTATAGAGTCTATTAAAACAACCACCACCTATCCCCACCTTGCTCACCTGGCCAGGCCTATCCTTCAAGACGCAACTCAGGGGTGACCTCCTAACTGGACTGTATTTGTCCATTTGTCCTCTTTCCCCCTCCTCCTTTGGCCCTGAACCACTTGAGGGCAAGGATCTCCGCTCCTCTGAGCACAAGCGCACAGCAGAGGCTCCGGAAGTGCTGGTTAAACCAATGTGGGAGAGGAGAAATCTTTACAAGCAGCTCTGGCTTCATGAAGAAAATATCTCGTTGGCATGGGGAAATTATCTAATATACAGAGATGTATTAGGAAAGGGCAGATAATATGCCTAAACTTTAAAAAAAAAAAAAGCTATCTAGCATGGGACATATTCCAGAGATCTGCAGAATTGTTTCATCAATAATCTTCAGTGTTAAAATCCAAGCATCCCATAACCCAAAATAGTTAAAAATAAAAAATAAAAAAAAAAAACCTCTATAAATCCCACTTTCACTTCAAGCCCTAAAAACACAATTAAGAGGAAAATGAAAAGAATCAGAGCTCTTGTTGAAACCAGGCGAAACGTGCAGTCAGGAGCTCCCTCCACCACCTGGTTTTCTGCCCACACAGCGTAGAAATGTAGAAAGTGCCTGACCGTGGAGAAAGAATCACCCGTGGTTCCAGTCATCGAGAAAAAAAGAAACTCCCTTGGTGCCGATTTACACAGTCACAAAACAAATCCGACTTCACAGGCATAAAGGGCACTTAAGCCGAGGAGAATAAACCCCGAGAGTCGGGTTGGCAAAGTGGGGCCCGCCTGACGCGGGGTTCGCAGCGAGCGGTCTGCGCTGCGAGGCGGTGCTCCGGTGGGAGGCACGTAGCTTTCCGCCCACTGCTCTGAACAAGGGTTTTGGAAATGCCTCCAGTGTGGGACAGTCTGGCACACACAGAGGCTAGCGATCTGGAAAGGAGCTTTGCGGGCAAGTCTCGATGCCCCGTAGGTGAGGTAGGTTAGCTGTACGCGGACAAGCAACTGGAGGGTCATATTTCGGCATTCCCTGCCTTTATTATTTATTATCCTTCTGCCCCAAACTTCCCAAGTCTCCAATTGCTTAAGACATCATTGCTGAAAGGAGTTTGGGGGAGAATTAGCCATCCTCTCACCCTGAAACAAGGGGATCTTGCATGCAGGTTGTTGCACGGCTCCCACTGTTGCGAAGTGACCACCCAGCACGTAAAAGGTGCAAATAGCAGGTGCTTAAGAGATGGAAGGCCTATCACTACCAGATAGGCTGGGGTGAGGACATGTGGACCACTGGGTCAGGGACTCTGGTTCAAAAAGGGGCTCCAATTTAAACTTCTGAAGTCATCTCCAAACAAGGTTATACATTTGGTTTACAGATACAAACCAAGAAAGGAAAAGTTTTTTTTTTATCAGCTTTTAATCTGTACTCCATAACTGGACCACATCACCTGTATTGTTCACTTTTTTAAAATAAATCCTAAAATTGCCTTATGACTGGCACAACACACTACATTGCAACATAATTCAATATTGAAAGTGTTGGTTTACTATGTACAAAAATTTGCAATATAAAAATATGTACATCTGCTTTGGGCATTTTGTACCTTTTTTAATTTACTAGAAAGCTCAAAACAAATGGCAGTGACCTCCCTCTCTCATGATGCTTGAAATCAAGATCATAGAAGTATAGATTTGGGGTCTTTCTTAGAAAAGACTAGCAAATGCATAATCAGCCTTTGTCTAGACCAGCACTGTCCCATAGACATATAATGTAAGCCACAAATATGACTACATGTATGACTTTAAATTTCCTTGTGGTCACATTTTAAAAAATAAAATGATACAGAGGAAATTAATTTTAAGAATATATTTTGTTAACCCAATATATTTAAGATTTTTCAAAATGCAATTAATACAAAAATTATTTATTTTATTTATTTTGAGACAGAGTCTCACTTTGTCACCCCTGGTGGAGTGCCATCGCATCATAGCTCACAGCAACCTCAGACTCTTGGGCTCAAGCAATTCTCTTGCCTCAGCCTCTCAAGTAGCTGAGACTACAAGCACCCGCCACAATGCCCAGCTATTTTTAGAGTGGGGGTCGTGCTCTTGCTCAGGCTGGTCTTGAATCTGTGAGCTCAGGCAATCCACCTGCCTTGTCCTCCCAGAGTGCTGGGATTACAGGTGTGAGCCACCGCACCTGGCAATACAAAAATTATTAAAGCAAGATTTTTACATTCTTTTTTGTACTCAGTGGGCAAGCTCTATACCTATAGCACACCTCAATTTGGACTCACCACATTGCAAATGTTCAGAAGCCACCTGTGGCTAACAACTACCTTCCTAGACAGCACAGGTGGAAAAGCCATACTCTGTAGAATCTTTCCTTCAAATTGATTTGATCAGAGTGATATCTGGGCACTTGCCATTTTAATGGTTAACAGTGGCATTTAAAATAAAGTCAGTTAAAAAGAGATATAAGAGATGGCAGCTGACACCTAGTGGACCTGACCTGAACATTTCTAGCAAGAAAATCAAGTACTATTTTAGTTAGTAATATAACAAAAATGTTAATAAATCTTATTGCATTTCTGATGGTTTTCCCAGGCCATGCCTTCCTCCTTGGAAAGTACTGTGTGAACATTTCTGCAACAAGAAGGCAGCTTTGAAAAAGCACAGAGATTCTGAACTGACTGTGATCCTGGAATATGCTAAGTAGATCTCCATGACCCAACTATAACGTGCTTCATTAGAAAGAATCTTGCACTTGGGCTTCTCACCCACATTTTGGGAAATCAATCTATTTCTGTCTCAAATATTAGGTTTCTACATAAAAAATTTTTCAGGGGAAAAGAATGTTGCTAATAGAGGAGAAAAGGCATTGAAAAATCATCGGATAAAATAATCTCTTAGCTAACTGAAAGAAGACATCCTTACATTTTCATTGACATGACATTCTGAAAAAGGCAAAAGTATGAGGAACAGAAATCAAATCAGTGGTTTCCAGGGGTTAGGAGTGGGATGAGGGTTGGAGTGATGGAATTGTTTCAGATCTTTATTGTGGTGCTCTACACCTGAAAAGAGTGAGTTTGCTGTGTGTAAATTATATAAAACCACAATATATCTGACTCCATAAAATGACCTAAGTTCCCCCATCCTTACTGCTAGAGATCTTGAGAATGTCTGCTCTCAGGAAGAATGTGTTAAATGCAATTTGGATACTCACATTATTATTCCTTATTATTTTTTAAATGCCCCTGTAGTGGGCATTTGTGGGGGTTTGTTCTGAAGTCTGTGTCTCTTTGTTTTGGCAATAGAATTTATTTTCTTTTGTGGAATTAATTCTCCATTGAATACTATTTTGATAAGACTATCAGTCCAACCCTCTCCTACCCAAGAAATAGCCATGTAACCCTAGCTTTACCAACTACACTCTTTTATCCAAGATTTTGAATCCTCATCTTAAAGGGAAGAATGACATGAGTTGGTTTCTCTCACCTGGTCCTCCAAACCAGCCCTAGATCCTGTCTCTTTCTGATTCTGTTTCCTAGCCAACCCTTCAATTTCTGTATCAGAATCTGCATAATGGTTTATCCAATATCATTTCTAGCCCTTCTGGGATCCCTTCTTGTACTACGTATAGAGGCTGGAAATTGAAACTACGTTTTCCAGATTCCCTTGCAGCTAGACTGTGAATGCATCCACTCATCTAGTCATTCAGTAAATTTTTGTTGGATGTCTACTATATGCCAGACATCATATTAGGCCCCAGTATAAAGATGATGGAAACAGTATCATTGCCTTGCAAAAGGTCACAGTCTGGCACAATCCTTAGGGAAATTATTTGTATTTACTGAGCTACTAACATAGTTCACTTATCTTTATGTGTCCCATATAGAAATGAGAACATACATCTATGCAAAGACAAGTATAAAAATGTTTTTGGCACCTTATATCATAATAGCTAGAAACTAGAAAGCCAAATATCTATTAAAAATAGAACTGATATCCAGACACAGTTTGCAACTGTAATTCCAGCTACTCAAGAGGCTGAGGTGGGAGGAATGTTTAAACCCAGGAGTTCAAGGCTCCAGTGGGCTATGATTACATCACTTTTCCCCAGGCTAGGTGACAAAGAAAGACCACATTTCTAAAAATAAATAATAAAAAACAGAAAAATAGAACAAATTAATTTTATTATTTTTGGTATATTCACATAATGAAATGCTATACAACAATAACAAGAAAAATATTGTTACATTCATGACAAATGAATCTCAAAGATACCACAGTGAGAGAAAGAAGGTAGACATAAATGAGTACATCCAATACAATGCCATTTATCTAAAGTTCAAGAACAAGCCAAATAAGTCTATTGCAATAGAAGTCAGAAGAATGGTCCCCTCTGGGGATGGGGTATTGACTTAGAAGGGGCCCAAGGAGCTTTCTGGAATGCTGAAGATTCTCTGTATCTTGATCTAGGCAGAAATGTAAAAAATCATCATGGTGTACATTGTTAGTACATTTTAGGTATATTATAGGTATAATACATAATATATGTCAATAATATTATTTACAATAAAAAAAGGAGGAAAGAATTTTAAGAAGCTCAGCCTCACTGAACAGCTGAGTGACACTTAGAAAATGTTAACATAGGTGGTGAGTGATGAGAGAGGGTTAATTAGGTCCCATGGAGCAACAGAGAGGAGGCCACAACACTCCCCAGAGCAGGCCTGGTAGTGTGGTCAAGGAGGTGGCTTGGGGCTAGTCTGCAAAAAGCCTTGAACATCAAGATAATAAGTTCATTTATAACAAAATTACCATCATCTTTCTTTTGAAAAGGAAAGCTAACTTTTTAAAGGAAGAAAAATTAATTTTATTCTCATCTTAGTTCTTTCCCAGACTTTTATAGAATGTACTGTCTGCCTGTGAGTTATTTAAAGTATCTTTCATTCAAACTTCTGGTTAAAATATAAAATTTTTAATTAAAAAATTTAAAAACTAGGGTGGCACCTGTGGCTCAAGGGAGTAGGGCACCGGCCCATATGCTAGAGGTGGCGGGTTCAAACCCAGCCTCCGCCAAAAACTGCAAAAAAAAAAAAAAAAATCTAAAAACTATGTAGAACCTTTGGGATCTCTTGAGTATATAATCCACCTATTCTGTAATTTATTTCTAATTTTGTTTTTCAAACGTAAGGCTTTCTTAAGGCAATCCTAAAGGTTAAGAACCAAAAATAAAAAAATAGGAGTTTCATTATTGGTATTCTTTGGTCCTACTCAATTCTTAAATGGTTATTATGTAATCTCCAAGCTTAGACGAATGTCTGGTAGTCCTAGACATTGACCTTTAAAGAGGTTCCAGTGTAGCTGTAAATAAAATTGAAGTGATACTCGACGAATAAAAAGTAATTTTTTGGCCCTTTTTTTCAATGTCTGCCCTATATTTTGAAGAAAGTACTCCCAATTTCAGAATGTTTTTCCTTTTAGTATGAGTATATACCACACTTTCTCTTTCCATTCACAGGAATACAGCATCTTGATTGCACATGTTTATCTGAAGTTACCCCACATCCTGGGAATAATGGAAAGGGTGCTTACCAATCTGATTCTGCAGAAATGAAAGGATTGTTGCAAAATCCAATAAAGGAGGCATCTCAACAACATACACAAATAAACATGTACATAGTGTTTACAGAAGGGGCAGGGCTGGGAGGGGAAAGAAAATATAATGTTGCAACAAGGTTTTGAAAAAAATGTTTAAAATTGCAAGTAGCCTGTGTTTATACTACAAGTATAGGTTTCTGAATTGTAGTCTTGTTTTGGCATTTTTTTTCAGAATTACGAAACACAGATCAAATGTCACTTCAACAAATATAACTATAATACGTAGCTAATTCCAGTTAATGCTTCACAGAGACAACAATAAGACATCTAGCAAAAGAAAATAATTTAAACAGCCCCTTGGAGCTTATTCAGTCATTCAGCTCTTCATCAATGAATATCCATTATGTAATTACTATGTGCCAACCATTGCACTAGGAACTGAGGAAACAATAAATAGAATATATACTTCCTCTCAGGCGCCTACAGTCTAGTGACAGAGAGAGATGTAAATGAATAATTACAGCCGTGAGTAAATAATCCCTCAGAGTCATGAGCAGGGTACAGAAGTGCCATGGGGAATGTGCATCTTAGTCTGGTTTGGGCCAGAATACCATAGCCTGGGCATTTTTTACAGAAAAGAGTCTCACTTGGCTCACTGTTCTGGAGGCTGGGAAGTCCTAGGAGTCGCATCTGGTGAGGGTCTTCTTGTTGTGTCATAGTATGGCTGAAGAGCAAGGGAGCAAAAGGGACACAGAGAAAATGTGCTGGACTCATCCTGTTTATCAGGGCTCCACTCATGAGATAAATGGCCCACTACTATGTAATGGCATCAGTTCCTTCATGAGCACCGAGCCCCCTGGACTAGTCACCTCTTAAAGGCCCCACCTTTTAATACTTGAACAACAATAGTAAAGTTCCCTACATGTGAACTTCCCGGGGACACCTTCAAGCCATACCACCCTGAACCCCTCTGCTGGGACTTCATGGAAGCAGTGATTTGTGGGTTGACTTTTTAAAGATGGAAGGAGTTTGAGAAGGGTGATGAGGGTGGGAATGTGTGGCTGGCATCAGGACCTGAAGGGCTTCCTGTGCATTGCCGAGGGCCTGATTATTATATTTAAATCAAACTAAGTTACTGCAGGCAACAGGGAGCCAGTGAAAAATATTGAGATAGGGAGTTAAGTCAGATTGGGATTTCCATAAGAATTACTCTCACACCAATGTGGATGACAGGTGATAGGGGTTGAAACTACAGAATCAGGAAAGCAAATTAGGAGGTTGTAGTGGTTATCCAAACAAGAGTTGTGAATGCCACAGCAGAAAGAATAGAGAATTGGGCATAGTTTTGAGAACTGTTTGGAAGTTTCACAAGTGAAGACATTCTAGAAATTAACTATTTTAGAGGGAAGGGGAGGTCCAAAATATCTTTTAAGCTTTCTGCTTGACTCACTGGATGGTGATGTTATTAATGGATATAAAAATGTAGGAGGAGGAGCCATTTTGGAGAAAAGAAGGTAAGTTCAGGGTCAGGTGCACTGGCTTACACCTGTAATCCTAACACTCTGAGAGGCCAAAGAGGGTGAATTGCCCTGAGCTCACAGGTTTGAGACCAGCCGGAGCAAAATCGAGACCCCATCTCTAAAAATAGCCTAGTGTTGTGGGGGGGTCCTGTAGTCTCGGCTAATTGGGAAGCTGAAGCAAGAGAATCATTTGAGCCCAGGAGTTTGAGGTTGCTGTGAGTTATGACACGAAGGCACTCTATTGAGGGTAACAAAATGGAACTCTGTCTCCAAAATAAAAAAATAAAAAAGAAAAGAAAAGAAGGTAAGTTTAGTTTTATAACCAAAAACACGAGGATGACTTGATTATGGTCATGATGAGTTAATCAAGCCCATCCAGACAGAGGTCAAGTGGGCAACTGAAATTATAAAACTAACTCAGCATGCCCTGATTACTCTGGTTCTTGATCTTGCAAAGAAAACAATGAGCCCTGAAAATACAATCTTTGGTGTCTTTTAGAATAACTTCTTGATAAACTAATGTTCTGTTCTTCGGACTTTGTTATCAAACTATATAATTTGTTAAAAAGGGTGGAGATATTCACTGCCTCTCAGAGCTGTCGGCTTAAAGCCAAGTCTTCATAATTCCATAAAAAAATTATTCATATTATTTTCAAAAGGAAAGGCGATGAGAAATGAGATAATATATTAAAGGAAATCAAATAAATTTACAATAAAAGATCATTAGGAAATGAAATCTTGTCAGCCTAGATAAATGGGCCCGATTATTATATTTAAGTCAAACTAAATTACTGTCCATGTATCTATTAAAGCATTTATAAATGTCGAAAATTGAGATGTTAGGATCCCAACTGTAGGTGTAAAATCTAAGTGATTTTGATAAGTTTAAACAATCTTTTATTGTGAAGGAAAGGTAATTTAGAAATCAGAAAATAATATAAATATCACAGGCAGGTATATAGTATTCCTTTACTTAAAACATTGCCAATGATTTGGGAGGCTAAAAATAATGTTAGAGACATTATTTGCACAATTAAGCATGAAAATTATGTGACTTTTTAGCTCCAAATAACCAATTGTGAAATTACAAAGTTGGAAAAATTTTATACTCCCTTCTTAAAAAACTAAGAGGAAGCTACTCTTTCATTTGTAGGAGAAAGGAGTAAAAGATAAAAAAAGGAGCACGCATGCAGAGGGGGTTCTGATGCATTAGTAAGGTTTTCCAAGGATGCCTCTCAGACACCAGAGAAAGCTCTCATTCTGGAAGTGGGATGGTGTTCACCTGCTCACTAGACCCCTGAAAAGGGAGGGAAAGTCCCTGTATCACTTGAATCATTCAAGTTTTGGATTTTCTCACAGTTCAAAAAGCTGACTGGACTAGATGATCTACAAAGAAATGAACGCCAGACCTTGAGAAATGTTTTTCAGACACAGATACCTAGATCCTACCATTGATCTATAAATTAAGAGCTTTCGGGGAGAAGGGAGTATTCTCAGTTTTGATTTTTTTTTTTTTTTTTTTTTAGTTTTTTAAGCAAACAATCACATTTGGGAAACACAACCCTAAGCTGCCAGCTTTAAAAGCCATGAAATTACATATAAGATCTTTTTTTATTTTGAGACAGAGTCTCACCATGTCACCCTTGGTAGAGTGTCATGGCATCACAGCTCACAGCAACCTCCAACTCTTGGGCTTAAGTGATTCTCTTGCCTCCACCTCCCAAGTATCTGGGACTACAGGTGCTCACCACAATGGGCTATTTTTTTGTTGCAGTTGTCATTGTTGTTTAGCTGGCCTGGGCTGAGTTTGAACCTGACAGCCTTGGTGCGTGTGGACAATGCTATAACCACTGTACTACAGGCACTGAGCCTGTATCAGATATTTTAAGATTCTTAAAAACAAGAATTGAACAAAACAAGGTGTGGGACTGTCCACTCAATTCAATGTAAAATGTGGAGCCCTTTGCAGGTGACCCCTGGCACCTGCAATCATGATCATACTATTCCTCACATCCATGCCCCAGTCCTGGCCATGAGGCCTTCCAAGAAAAATTGCCTCACTAGAGTTAGTCTGATGTTTCAATCTTCTATCTCATTGTTCTGCTGATTTTATTGCCCCTGGTATTAGTCAGGGTTTGTCAGAGAAACAGAACCAATAGGTTGTGTATATACATAGCAGGGGATATATTAGAAAGGAGTGGCTCACGTGATTATGGAGACTGACAAGTCCAAAATTTACATCGTGGGCCAGCAGTAGGAGGTCCAGGAGCACTAATCATGCAGAAGGCCGTCTGCTGGGAAAATCCTTCTTGCTGGGACACAGTAGTCTTTTTGTTTTATTCAGCCCTTCAACTGATTAGATGAGGCCCACCTACATTATAGAGGACAGCAGTCTGCTTTCCCAAAGGTCACTGGTCTTCATGTTAATCTCACCCCAAAATACCCTCCAAGTTAACACGGAAAATTAGCCATCACCTCTACCAAGGCCACAAGCTGATCCACAGCTGCACTTAGTTCAGGCTGGGAACCTGGTGAGGAGGGCTTTCTCCGTTCACTCTCTGCTTATCTAAGGTCCAGTGTCTCTTGCAGCTCAGCAGCAGAGGTATGTATCACTTAGGATGATTTTAGCTGCAAGTATTAGGAAATCCCAGCTCCACTTGGTTTCAATAATAAGAAAACGTATGTTTTATAGCAGGAAGTCTAGGGATATTGCAGGTCTCTGGATAAATTGAACCAAGGGCTCCACAATGTCATCAAGGACCCAAGTTTTTTCCCCTCTCTCTGCAATTCCATCCTCAGTGCATTACTCTTCATGGGACACTAGACCCCAGAAACTCAATGCCAGTGTGAAGACTCCATGCTGTGAGATGACCAGAGGCTTGTGGAGAAGGGACACCTCAAAACAAAGCTATGTTTAAGGTTCTACATGTCTGTAGCATTCAGGGCAAATAAAGGCTGGAAGAAAGTGGAGGCCAGCCAGGAAACTACAGTAATAATTGTTGAAGCCAAACCTGGAAATAAAGCCAAGTACCTGGTTTAGACTGGTGGCACCAGAAATGGGAAGGGAAGAAAAACTTGAACATTCCAGAATGGTTCCCCAGGACATGGAGTTTGCCTTAATATGGACATAAAGTAGAAAGAGGATTCAAAGCGCAAAAGAACCAAAAGTGCAGGGAAAGTTCTGAGAAGGTAATATTTAAATATAAAAGAAAGAAAATTTGATCATTACATAATTGCTTTCTTTTCTAAAAATGTCATTATATTCATGATAGTGGTAATTTTTTTTCAAAGCTCTTGAAAAACCAAGGGTGTATTATTCACTAACAAAACAAAACTTTGATAATTAATTTGGGGAAATCCAGGATTTATATCAAGGAATTTTTACTTGGCCTTCAGAATGGAACACATCCGAATGGTGAAATGTGTCATGTTCTTGAATGAGATTGGGAAGACACATTATGGTAAGGATGTTCGTTTTCTCTGAATTATGTCTATGTCGAATGTAGTTCTGATCAATATTCCTAAAGTTTTTTTTAACCCTATATTACCAGAGGAGTGATGAAAGTAAAAGAAATGAGTTACATGGGCTGAGGATTCCTCAGAGCTGTAGTGTAGTGCTGGTAGACAGAACTCAGAAGATAAAAGATGGTGCCTAGGCTCGGCGCCTGTGGCTCAATCAGCTAAGGCACCAGCCACATACACCTAAGGTGGCAGGTTTGAATCCCCAGCTCAGGCCCGCCAAACAACAATGATGGCCGCAACCAAAAAATGACCGGGCTGTTGTGGCAGGCGCCTGTGGTCTCAGCTACTTGGGAGGCAGAGGCAGGAGACTCGCTTGAGCCCAGGAGTTGGAGGTTGCTATGAGCTGTGATGCCATGGCACTCTACCCAGGGGGGATAGCTTGAGGCTCTGTCTCAAAAAAAAAAAAAAGATGGTGCCTAGGTGGCACCCATAGCTCAGTAAGCAGGACGCCGGCCATGTGCACCCAGACTGGAGGGTTCAAACCCAGCCTGGTACAGCTAAACAACAATGACAACTGCAACCAAAAAAAATAGCCAGGCATTGTGGTAGGTACCTGTAGTCCCAGCTACTTGTGAGGCTGAGGCAAGAGAACCTGTCTCTGCTAAAAATAGAAAAACTAGCTGGGTGTTGTGGTGGATGCCTGTAGTCCCAGCTACTTGGGAGACTGAGGCAAGAGGATTGATTACTTGAACCCAAGAGTTTGAGGTTGCTGTGAGCTATAACTCCATAGCATTCTCCTGAGGGTGACAAAGTGAGAGTCTGTCTCAAAAAACAACAAGCTACAGTATGTATACCATGGAATAGTATTCAGCCATTAAAAAAGATGGAAACTTTACATAAATCTTTTATATTAACCTGGTAGAGTTGGAACACATTCTTCTTAGTGAAGTATCACAAGAATGGAGAAAGCAAGAATCCAATGAACTCAATTCTAATATGAAGCCAGTAAGCAGTCTAACACACACCCACGTAAGAGGAAACTCAAATCAATTTTGAGGGGGGTGGGGAAACAAGGGAGTGGGGAGAGGTGAGGAGGGTGGGGGATGGATGTGCTCCAACTTAATGGGCACAATGTTAGGGTATAGGGCACACATTGAGGGGGTGGGACAAAATTATTAGAGGGGCTGTACTTAACAAATGCAAACAGTGCAATCCAATCCATTGTCCCCTCAATTAATCTGAAACAATTAAAAATAAATAAAATACAATAAAATGTTCAGTTCTCTTTTCTTTATCTCGTAATGATTGAACTTAATTTGATGCCACAACTTCACTGGCACCATAATATTACTAGAAACTATTCCACTGCAAAAGATACAAAAAGAGGGAAGTTGTCGAGATCACACACAGTAACAGTTGAATAAGCCAGCTCCAGAATGGCCAGGAATCAGGAATTCTTCAGGGATCTAGGGAGTGGGAGCTAATAGGCAGTCACATTATCACAGCCAGGTAGATTTGAAAAACTTCAACCACTTTTCAATCCTTGGGTCACTTAGCTCAAGAGTCAGATTTCTGGGACAGAGACTCTGATTGACCCAGCTGGGATTCTCTCCTGCCCTTTGGGCGGGGTAGGGAAGGAAACAGACCCATCAGGATTGTAAGCAATGAAAGAAAATGGAGGTCTCATTGGATACAAGGAAATCACTTCAAGGCAAGGAAAAAAACAACAGTTTCACAGATAATTGGAAATTTAAAACACCAAGACTTTCAAAGATGGGGTTCTTGTACAGGTGTCAGACTGGACAGGGGCAGAGCCAGGACCAAACCCTCCATCCTCCAGTTCCCAGTCCTGGGTTCTTCCCCCTACACCTTGACCTGCCTGGTATAAATATATCTGACAAAAAACCAAAAACACATCATTATCAAAGTACTGTTAGCACCAAGGTAAAATGAGGGGACACTGACATTACTTTTTTTTTTTTTTTGGCCAGGGCTGGGTTTGAACCCACCACCTCTGGCATATGGGGGCCAATGCCCTACTCCTCTGAGCCACAGGCGCCACCCGACATTACTTCTTGATGAAAAGTGTTGATTCTGTCTTTTAGGGATAGTATGTCTTTAATTAAAGCTGTTGATAGGTGAATGACTGTAACACCATTCCTATAACTTTATAAGGAGCCTCCCAATTATCTATTTAGCAACTATAGCCCTACCGTGCATTTCTTGAGGACATGCTGCTCTTACATAGTAGCCTTCAGAGCACCATATTGGCATTGCTTTGCACACTACGGAAGCTCAGTACTTTGCAGAATCCCTTTAGCATGCCACAGAAATAAATGCTTTCATTGAGTCATAGGAGTATGTACTTCCTCTGACACCAAATGCTTGTGTATTAACAGTTATTTCCAACCTGCATCTTCCTTAGGCAAAACCTACTTCTTAAGATAAATTTTAAAACATCTGATACTTCCCTAAACTTCCTTGCAGATAGGGTATGAAAATGTGACTTAATCTTGGCCAGTGGGCTTTGGTAAGAGATTTGCTGAGGATGTCTATACATGGCTGTCTTCTCCAATAAGGCACAAGAGAGGAAAAATGCTCTTTCTCTCTTCCTTTTTGGATGTTGCACCATGAGGATGTGATACTTGGATCTGCAGCAGCCATATTGTGAAAGTGAGATTCGAAACTAAGTACAAACCAAAGCCCCGACCCTAGGGTGGTGGAAAGAGCCTGGGTTTTTGACGATATATAGAACCACTGAATTGACCCTGGAAACTCTATGCCTCTGAACTTCTTTGTATACAAGATGACAAACGTATTTTTTGTTTTTGTTCATACAAGTTTTAGGACACTAAGCGCATACTAAACAATCCTGTGACTTTCCAGGAATCCAGGCAGCTTGAGAAAATTGAGCAGATTTTTAAACCTGTTGTGTACTTTATGCAATGCCTTACCAAATGCGTAATATACTTACAACACAAATATGAGTACATCTGACAAAATAACCAAGGACACACAACTTTCTCAAACAAACTGTTACAATACAGGGGTAGGGGGAGTGGTCAGTGAGAAGACACAAATCACTTCTTCAGGAAAGAAGGTATATAATTTGTTTTTTAGGGACAACAGGCCTCCTATCAGGAAAGTAATTGCTATGTGAATGGACCCACTCCACCATCATTCCTGGAATCTTACAAGAAGTCCCCCCAGTTTTGCCACTATAACCCAGATGAGCCTTCCCTGTGTTTTTGTCCCAGGTCATCTAAACTTCTGGACGTACTTTTTCCTTAAACACTTAAAAAATGCCTAAGTCAAACTAAGTAGTGGGTAACCAAGAGCTTCTTAAATGGTCCAGTTATATTTGAGCGTTTTTTAAAATTCCTATAATGATAAAAAATTGTAAGTGCCCAACTCTTCAATCCCATGAGGAAGATGAGCCCCTTCCAGGACTTGCCTGGCATCATCAGCTGTCCCCATAATTTTCTGCTCCCACTGGACGCTTAGACTTACTAGTGGGTCTTGCCTCCTGTGCTTAGTATCATCCCAAACATTGCACAGGGCCCTTTTTTGCCTTAACTTCCCAAGGATACCACTAACACAAGATTACGACCTATAGCACACTTTTAATAAGAGGTTGTTGAGGCTAAACACTCCAACAGTCTGAGGCGTCCTTGTTTTTAAGCTCCCCGGCTATCCCTGTCATTAATCATCCTTTCTCCTTGGGTCCTGACCTCACACTCAGCTTCTGGACCCTCTGTCTCCCCAGACCACTTTCCTCCTCCCCCACTGAGTTCCTTTTCTAGGCCCCTTAGGTCCCTATTCCCTTGAAACACTCAAGGATCCTTCTCACCTATTGAGCACAACAAATCAGCACTCTCTTTGTTTCGCTTTCACCTTGTAGAACTGCAAGAAATCACCTTCTGAAATCAAAGACACCTGTCAGGTTATCTTCCTAAATAAATAAAATCAATCTTTCCTAAAATAAACTGTGACATTTTTCTTGTAAGATATGAGAAGACACAGACACAGTTTGTATTTAGGTTTTCTTTTCTTCTCTTTTTGTCAGAAATGGGGTCTCCCTTTGTCACCCAAGCTGGAGCACAAGGACTCAAGCAACTCTGCCCGCCTCTCTCTCAGCCTCCTGAGTAAATGGAACTACAGATATTTCCCACCACACCCCCTAATCTTTTTTCTTTTTTTTTTTTTCTTAAAGAAGAGGTATCACTAAGGTACCCAGGCTGGTTTCAAACTCTTACCCTCAAGCAATCTCAGGCCTC
Source organism: Galagoides demidoff (assembly GCA_963574575.1). Classification (NCBI taxonomy): domain Eukaryota; kingdom Metazoa; phylum Chordata; class Mammalia; order Primates; family Galagidae; genus Galagoides; species Galagoides demidoff. Next base: position 23,463 of record CAUYQV010142603.1, read on the forward strand.
AGCTTCCCACATCACTGGGATTACAGTCAGCTACCACACCCAGCTCAGTTTTTGGTTTGTAACAACAATGCTTTTCTTCCCACTGTGCCAGAACACAATTACTCTGTAGTCAATGCAACCTGAGATATTAAAATGGAATAATTTCTGCCTCAGTTTTAGATGAGGCCTTGTGGCAAACAAGTGCCAAGCTCATGGTATTCTAAATTGAGTGCTAAACCATCTAGGCAGCATGTGCCAAAGAGGTAGCTAAAAACAGTTGTGAACCCTTAACTCCTGACCCCACCTAAGGATATAAAGTTGTAAAGGAACAGAGATGACTTATTTGAAGAGAATTACTGGTGTCCTGTGCATTCCTTCCTCCCCCAGGAAGGGAAAGGATGGAGGAGCTTGTGCCTCAGTTAAGCCAAGTAAGAGAGGAAATTGGAAGAGGATCAGTCCGAAAACCTGACTCATCTCCTGGAGCAGTGGTCCCCAACCTTTTTGGGAACCAGGGACCAGTTTCCTGAAAGACAATTTTTCCATGGGTGGGGGAGTAGGGGCATTAGATTCTCATAAGGAGCGTGTAACCTACATCTCTCACATGTGCAGCTTACAGTAGGGTTCATGCTAATGACCCCCCCATCTGACAGAGCTCAGGCAGTGATGCAAGCAATGGGGAGCAGCTATAAATACAGATGAAACTTTGTCCACTGCTCACCTCCTGCTATACAGCCTGATTCCTAACAGGCCAAGGACCAGGACCAGTACCATTCCTCAGCCCAGGGGTTGGGAACTGCAGTCCTAGAGAAGAAGGAACAACAGACTGTGTATTTATATCAGCTGAAGACTGCACTTCCCCCAACAGCAGGTCAAAAATACATGAGTGTTCCACATGGATCAGCTCAATCAGATGGTGGTGATCCATCCTGCAGCTAAGCTGACTCCTCCCAAGAGACTTGTCTCAAGGGGCAGAGTAACCCAAATGAGGAAATGGACCACAAGAAGTCCAAAGGTGAAAAGGAATTCTAAGTGACCACCAAGAGCAGTGAACTTTCTCTTGCCGTAGGAACTGTAGTTAAAGGCTCTCTCTGTGGATATTTTTTCAAGGAATTCACTAAAACATCAATGAAAGAGAAAATATAATCTATATTGGGTATGTCACCTGCCTAGCACGCATCATCACTGAATTGCATGCATGCCAGTCAGCAGAGGCCTTTCCTGAGCCTTACCTCTCTCTTCCCCCTCCCCATGCAAACCTGGAGGAACAGGAGACAAACAGGTGAAGAGCAAGAGAAGAACAAGGTAGACAAGAGAAAGAATCTAATGGCGTTCCACTTCCACACCTGCAATCTTGCTGACCTGAAGCAGAATCAGGATGGAGGGAAGAGCATTTTGAAGGCAACACTGATTGGACAAATCAGCCACTGAAATAAGCCTGTTCTTGTGACTAAATGTTACTAGAGGACTTATATTTTTTAGTATTGATGATAAAAGTTATGGGATATACTCAAAAGTTCATCTAAGGAGAGAGGAAAAAGTAATCCACAGAGAGTGTTTGCTATACCTGGGCCATAATAACCTGTGCACATCCAAGATCAGGTAGACACTTGCAGGAGATACAAGTGTACGGAATCAAATAGAAATTTTGGAGTTGAAACTACAAACTAAAATGAAGGCCACAGCAGCATATTTAGGCAGGAAGAAAAAAGAATCAGTGGATTTGAAAGTAGATCAATTGAGATTATCCAGTCTGAGGAAGAGAAAGAAAAAAGAAAATAGAACAGAGCCTGAATTAGTCCAAGTGGAGCAAGCAGGGAGAGTGGTTGTGTGATGGCATCTCAGAGTAGTGCTTGCAGCATGGCTGACCAACTGACTAAAGAGCAGGTTGTAGAATTCAAAGAAGCTTTTTCACTATTTTGCAAGGATGGTGATGGAACTATAACAACAAAGGAATTGGGAACTGTAATGAGGTCTCTTGGACAGAATCTCACAGAAACAGAGTTACAGGACATGATTAATGAAATAAATGCTGATGGTAATGGCACAATTGACTTCCCTGAATTTCTGACAATGATGGTAAGAAAAATGAAAGACAAAGACCGTGAAAAAGAAATTAGAGAAGCTTTCCTTGTGTTTGATAAGGATGGGAATGGCTGTATCAGTGCAGCAGAGCTTCGCTGTGTGATGACAAATGTCAGAGAGAAGTTAACAGATGAAGATGTTGACATAATGATCAGGGAAGCAGATATGGACAGTAATGGTCAAGTAGGCTATGAAAAGTTTATACCAGGCATCCTCAAACTACGGCCTGCGGACCACATGCGCTGAAGACATTTGTCTGGCCCGCCGGGTGTTTTTGCCACCACTGCCTGTCCTGCTTAGCAGCCAACTCATCCCAGAGCCCACAGTCCAGCCCTCCAACGGTCTGAGGGACAGTGAACTGGCCCACTGTTTAAAAAGTTTGAGGACCCCTGGATGACAGAAGAGTAAAGACTATACAGTATGTGTTAAATTTCTCATACAAAATTGTTTATTTGCCTTTTCTTTGTAACTTATCTGTAAAAGGTTTCTCACTACTGTCAAAAAAAAAATGCATGTTATAGTAATTAGGACTTCATTTCTCCAGGTTTACTTCCCTTACCCTTATCTTACTGTAATTGTCCTGAAACCTTATTTTAGAAAATTGATCAGTTAATGAACATGTGGCTTGCATGTGGCTTACTCTGGACATATCTAAGCCCTCTGTACATCTAAACTTAAATGGAGTTGGTCAAATGGGGGAACATCTGGGTTATGCCTTTTTTGAAAGCAGTTTTTTTAGGAACTGCCAGCATGTTGATGTTGAAGTGTGGAGTTGTGACTCTGGATGGACTATGGACAGTCAACAATATGTACTTAAAAGTTGCACTATTGCAAAACAGGTGTATTATTCAGGTCCTCATACACTATTTTTTTGTACTGCTGGTGCTGTACCAGAAACATTTTCTTTCATTGTTACTCACTTTTTAACTTTGTTTAGCCACTAAAGAAAATCTGCTTATGGCATGATTTGCCTCAAATCCATTGCAAGTTGTATATTTTTTTCCAATAAAAAAATTAGAATTTATTCTTCCCCCCCCCAAAAAAAAATAGAACAGAGCCTAAGATATTGTGATACACCATCAGGGATACCAATATATGTAAAATTGAGTCCCAGAACAGAAGAGAGGGGGGAGGGAGGCAGAAAGAATGTTTGAATAAATAATGGCTGAAAACTTCCCACATTTGATAAAAGACATAAATCTACATATTCAATAAACCTAACAAACTCCAAACAGAGTAAACTCTAAAAAATCCAAACCAAGATACACCATAAATAAACTGTCAGGAGACAGACAAATAGAGGATCTTAGAACAGCAAAAGAGAGATGATTACCATATAAAAAGGGATCCTAAATAAGAATCAGATAATTTCTCATCAGAAATCACTTGGACCAGAAGTCAAGGTATGATATTGAAATTGCTGAAAGAAAAAACAAACAAACAAGAATTCTTTACCTGGCAAAATTACTACTCAAAAATGAAAAAGAAATTAAGACATTCCCAAACAGAACCTCAGGGAGTTCATTGCTAGCAGACCTACCCTACAAGAAATGCTAAAGTGACTTGAAATGAAAACACAGCATACCAAAACTTATACATATGAGATGCAGTAAAATCTTTGCTCAAAAAGAAATGTATACCTGAAAATGCCTACAGTATAAAAGAAGAAAGACTTCAAATAAGAACCTAACCTTCCTTTAATCCTAGGAAACTAGAAAGGGAAAAAGGAAATAATAAAGAGTTTGGAAGAAGTAAACAAAATAGCGAATACAGTCCCAGATTATGAATGCGATAGGTTCTGTAGATTTGTTCTTAAGTTGAATTTGTATATAAGTTGGACAAGTACATTTTACCTATTACCTGTGATAGCCTCCATTCATGAGTGCAAGTTGTATGACAATCAGATATTTATAATCCAGGGACTTACTGTAATAGTCTCTGATTGTAAATACAAGTTGTTTGTGAATACAAGTTGGATACTTGTACTTCAGGACTGCCTGTACATAAATAACAAAGAAAATTAACAAAGTCTAACAATGTTTCTTTGAAAAGATCAACAAAACTGTTAAATCTTTAATTAGACTGAACAAGTGAAAAAGAGGTAAGACACAAATTATTAACATCAAGAATGAAAGAGAGGGGCAAACCTCCATGGCTCACACCTATAGTCCTAGCACTCTGGGAGGCCCAGGCAGGTGGATTGCTTGAGCTGAGGAGTTTGAGACCAGCCTAAGAAAGAGTAAGACCCTGTTTCTGCTAAAAACAGAAAAACTAGATGGGCATTGTAGCAGGCCCCAGCTATTTGGGAGGCTGAGGGAAGAGGATCTCCTGAGCCCAAGAGTTTGAGGTTGCTATGAGCCATGATGCTATGGCACACTACCCAGGATGACAGAATGAGATTCTGTCTCAAAAAAAAAAAAAAAAAAGAAAAGAAAAAGAAAGACAGGACTTTATTGCCAAACTTACAGAAATAAAAAAGATTATAAAGGAGTACTAGGAACAATTCAAGCCAACAAGTTAGATAACCTAGGAAAACTAGACAAATTCTTAAAAACCACAAATGACC
>CAUYQV010142607.1:0-12964 GCA_963574575.1 Galagoides demidoff
GGGGAATACAAGCAGTTGTGAATGAAATTTCTAAGAAGGAGAAATTTTGGAGAAAAAGATACATAGGTGTTTTAAGGTGGGAGTCAATCAGAGTGAGGGTGATGATGGTTAAATTTCCAGATGCACTCAACATGTAAGAAATAAACAGAAAAATAAAAAGCAGAATTTGTAGCGAAATGTCATCCATCAGTCCCAATAAAATGAAGGTTCTTATTGTCGTTTGATTTCTCATCCTCAATTATTGACTCTTGCCCGATCTCCTTGAAACAAAAAGAAAGACATTGTATGAGGAACTGCAGAGTCCTAGCCAGCTTCTAACCTCACAAGGAAACTGGAGAGTGATTCCTATGCAATTGTTCAGTGGAGAAGCAAGCAAATAACACATGCTGATGTTTGATGATCTACTCTGTGTCACACAAGCTGACTACTCATGTTGAATCACATACTTCACACCGGTGCCTCTCGTGCATAAACATTCTAGCTATTTGATGTAAGTTCAATATTTCTGTATTATAACCGTCTTTGTATAAAAGGTCTCCTTTCAATAAGTTACTTTTGAATCATAGCTCTGCCTTCCTTAGTTTCTTATTCCTAGACATGCTTTCAGTAGATAAGACCCCAAATAAACTAACAATAGTCTTTATTAAGAAAAATTGGACACTAAGGTCCACATGTGTATTAGCAGTTAAGCTGACAAAGAATCCTTACCCCATAGTTGTAGCCCATTTCTCTGAGGTGTGTTTAAAACATTTGAATGGTTGTATTTCCTAAAGACTCATTCAAATGCATTGCATACTTTTTAAGGTAAAGTACCTGAAATGCGTTTGTTTTTTTTTTTGAGGCAGAGTCTCACTATGTCACCTTTGGTAGAGTACCATTGTGTCACAGCTCACAGCAACCTCAGACTCTTGGGCTTATGTGATTCTCTTGACTCAGCCTCCCAGGTAGCTGGGCCTATAGGCACCCGCCACAACACCTGGCTATTTTTTGTTGCAGTTGTCATTGTTATTTAGGTGGCCCAGGCCGGGTTTGAACGCACCACCCTCAGTGTATGTGACTGGTACCATAACCACGGTGCTATGGGTGCTGAGCCTTAAATGTGTTTTATATTTGTAATATTTATCATCCTTAGCTATAGTTTCCTCCTAATGTCTGAATAGAATGTCATTTTTATGCTTCCTTGGATATCCTGTGCTAAAGAATTTCTTCCCTATTTTTTTTTTTTTTTTTTTGGCCTAGTCTGGGTTTGAACCTGCCATCTCCAGCATATGGGGCTACTCCTGAGCCACAGGTGCCACCCAGAATTTCTTCCCTATTTACAAATGGAAGTCAGGAATTCTATCATCTTGTTAATTACCTTCATTTCAGATTTCTTTAATAGTAAAAACCTAGTACCCTCTAACTAGCTGCTATAGTCTCATAGTCTTAGGATCTTGAGGGTTCTCTTACTTTGTTTCAACTAATGTTTCTCCATAAGAAGATTTTTAATATCGAAATTCTAGAAAGAATTTTCCTTATTTCTATTTAAACACACTTGACAGTAACATATTTCCACTTCCTTTACGTATTCCATGGTGATAGTTTTGATTCAAAGTTTATTATAGAGGCTTGGCATAGTGGCTCATGCCTGTAGTCCTAGCGCTCTGGGAGGCTGAGGTGGGTGGATTCCTTGAGTTCAAGAGTTCCAGGCCAGCCTGAGCAAGAGCCAGACCCCATTTCTACAAAAAATAGAAAAATCAGCCAGGCATTATGGCAGGCACCTGTATTCCCAGCTAGGTGAGAGGCTGAGGCAGGAGGCTCGATGGAACCCGGGAGTTTGAGATTGCTGTGACTCCAGGCACTCTGGCCTGGGGCTGCAGAATAACATTGTGTCTTAAGAAATAAGAAAAAAGCTTATTACAGAGAAATAGGGGTGAAATTAGAAGTATGTTTATGGAGCTGAAGAGCCACATCCCTGAACTTTTCTGTCTTTGGTCAGCCTTGTTTCAGTGAAATAATGCTTAAGCACTCTGTTATCAATGACAATGATATTTTGTAACATCAGGTTTAACAAAGCTACCCATTTCTTAAGCATGTTTCTACTTTTCATTTCTTCTTAAATTGCTTCTACTTTAGAATTGTCTTCATTTTCCTATTTCCCACTTAATACATCAACTCCACTGATTTTAGGACCATTTAAACTACTCTGAAAAGGTCACCATAAGCTGCCTTCCTTCACTGAAAAGGTCGCCATAAGCTGCCTTCCTTCATACAATAAACACAGTTTAGTTTCTATTTAACTAACTCACTGAATGTGAGACTGTGAACTGTTAACTTCACGAAAGTCTTTATGGCTTAATTTCTACTACCTCACATGTTATTGAATTTCTTCTTATGACTTTGCTGTTTTCTATCCTTCTTCATGGCTCCTTTTCCTTTTCTGATCTCACTGGCTGTTGGTGCACCTGAAATCTTGTATCTAGGCCACACTTCCCTTCAGTCTGGTGATGCTCAAATGTGTGTATTTAGGAAAATACATTTTCCAGTTTCTGACTTCAATTTATTCTTAGGTGTCTAGATCAGACTTAAATGGTCTGAACTCTGGCTTCTACTTTCCCTATCTGAATGTCCTTAAACAATTTGTTTAATTTAAAAAAAAAATTTGTTTAAATTCTTAATCTTGTGCTTTTTCATGTGCACATTCAGGTAAAATAGTATGTATTATTTTTGTTATACTGATAAGAGTAGGGAATACAGATATCTATAACTGCACCTGAAATGTGGTGAACACTTACTACGTTTATATTGAACATTCTTATTTTGTTATCCTTTTATCTCCTACTGAGAGTCCTCTAGATGTGCCCATTCTAATAGTTTACACAAGGAACTATGTTTTTTCTTCCTGTTGTTTCTCATAAGGTCATTTTGATTTATTTTTCCTTATTCCCATTGTTGCTTTATCAGTGGGTCTTGTCACCTCTGCATCCCCAGTATGTTGTGAATTTGCTCCTTTTCTTCACTCATTCACAACTCTGGGAGTCTCTATCTCATAGCTGAAACATGTGCAAAAGAATATTAACATTTGCTTCATATTTTTGCTCCCTCAATTTGATCCTTTAAAATAAATGTAATCAAAATATTCTAAAATTTATAAAAGATTAATCATTTCCTATATATTATGGAAAATTTTTGATCTAGTACTAACTTTCTTTCTATAATCAGCATTTCCTTGAAATATTTAATTCACTGTTTATTGAAGCAGAAGGTGTTTCATTTTGACTTTAGATTAGAACTGTAAAGAGCAGAAGAAGAAACCCATTCATGGGTTTTGAGTTTCATATGCATCAAGCATTGAAATTGAATAAATATTATCAGGCAATAATATTTTTATGAAGAGGAATCAGTAAAGACTGGGCTTTTCTTCCTTAGAATATTCCTGATCTCTTTAGCAGAGGATAAGAAAATTAGAAAATAGTTGAAGGAATTCAGTGACTCCGAGTGAAGTCGCTGACTGGGCTCTTTTGGCCATCTTCCACTGAGATGAAGCCAGAAGATTAGAACAAAGAAAAATGAGATACATTTTTGTGGTTCTTCTCCTTGTGCAGGTGTAAGGAGAGTAACAGTAGGGAATAATTAGCTGTTCTCCTAGGCTAAAAGGGCTTTAGGAAGTCACATAGAGTGTTCTCATTCACAATGTCATACAGCGTAGCAGAAGGATGTTCTCATGCCTAGGGGTGACATGAAAGTAAAGATTTTAGACACTTTGAAAATTTTTCTGCATTCCAATTTAATCCCAGGAATAAGAAAAATGTCTTAATTATTACATAGAGAATAAAATATACCTGAAAATCTTATAGGCGAGGAGCAAAAGAGATGCTGCTGTACCGATGTACATGAGTAGGTATGTGAGGACCGAAAAACATGAAGGCTGCTCCAATGCATGCTGGCTCCGAGGATATGTTTACTTATTTCTTAACACATTGGAGCTATGAAATGGTACTGCCATTAAGAGGAGTTTGTATCGAGGCCAGAAACACGTACATGGGCATAATTCACTAGAATGTAGTGGTAGGGTTTGGTAAGGAAAAAAGAAACAGATATGAAGTAATAGTAAAAGAACAAAGTTTTGATTATGTTGTTCAGAGTTTGTAAATGCAATGTTAACTTTAATCCTCCAACAACTCCCTTTTGCACTATCATCAATTTAAACTCTTAAACTCTTCAGTTAGCATGTGAAAATCTAACATTTCCAATATCAATTCACACCCTTCACCTAATTTAGTACCCTGTTCTTTTATATTGGCGTCTATGATTCTTCAAGGGGGATTAACTCTCCCTCTTCCTGTTGTAGTCGCTCCCTCATGCCTAGTGTAGTTGTCTAGTTGTTTCACTTTGGCTGCTGGCAAGAGAATGTATATCACAGTGATGAAGGATACAGTCTATGGAGTCAGCCACTGGTTTCGTGTTTCAGCTTGAATCTACTTCACTGAACTTACCTACTAGCAGTAATCATGAGAGACCATGCTTAAAATTACCTGTGGAAATTCCATATGCTGGTCCTTCCTTCTATTATTTGTTTATTTACTAATTGTGGAGATAAAGTGCCTATGCTGAAGTGCAGTGACAGAATCTTAGCTCACTGTAGCCTCAAACTCCTGGGCTCAAAGTGGTCCTCCTGACTCAGTCTGCTGAGTAGCTGGGACTATAGGCTTGGACCACCATGCCTGGCTAATATATATATATACACATATATCTCATACATACACTATATGTGTATATACTAATGTGTATATATATATATTATATGTGTATATATATTACAAGTATGTTATATATATACCTACATACATATATGTATATATAATATTTTAATGATAATGTAATACATTTTAATAATGTAATAATGTCTAACCTCCCATTTTTCTTTTCAGATCCAGTTTAGATATCAATTCCAGTAAGAATCCATCTGTAATTCTGTTATTTTCTTTTACATTGACATCCAGAATTCTTCAACACTCCCTCTCACTATTCCCATGGTAACTGTTTATTCTCATTAATATGCTTATGACTAGATAGTCAAATGGGGTTACCCTTTTTATTTTGAACATTATTGTGTTCCCAGCAACAACCTTTTTACCAGGGGCATAGCACGTACTCCTTAAAAGTTTGTATAAATTATAAAGGAATGGATGTCATATTTGCCTGTACACCAAGAAAGGTATCTTCTTTAAAATTGATTCAGTGGTTCTTTGGAATGACCTTTAAGAATGTATTTTTAAATATGAGCTTAATGGTAAAACTGCAATGACTTTTTGACATCTCCCTTAATATTACACAGGTGTGGCTCTGACTGTCTATGCTGCTTTCCCATGGGCTGAAGTCTAGTAAGGGGGAGTAGAGTCTTGTCTTTTTTACTGAGTCACTCAAATCAGACTGCAGGTGTTCTTGTCCCATTTGTCTTTTTAACCTCAGTTTCCTCAGTAACATCTAGTTAGTGGAATTATTGTGAAAAGTGATTGAGATAATTCATGCAGAGTGTCCAGCCCATAGTAAATTAAAGGTGCTTCCTTACTTCTTTCTCCTCTTCATTTTCTTCTTCCTCTTAATCCTCTTCTTGCTCTATAACTTGCTCTCATTCTTCTATTAATGCATGAAGACGCTAATTGATAACCACTGTTGCCTACTGTGTTTTCTTTTTTGCATTCTTTATAAAGCTGGTGAAGTTTTGTGCCTCTAATAACCTATTCAACGTTCTGCTAGTGAAATATTAAGGGTGGAGTTCAAGGACTCCGAAAGTTGAGACATGAGGCAACAGATATTTCACGTTTCTTTCACAATTATTAATTAATTAATTATATGAGCAGCTATTTCCTTTTGTAAAAAGGAGTTGATTTTGTAAACAAAGAGTTTTATTTTCCCTCCATTCCAAGATAGGAAAGGACCTCTCAATGGCTAAATGAAGTAGTTTGTTAAATAATGGTTTCATTTATTTCTTGTAAGTCATGTCATTCAGGAAAACTAGAGGTGCATTTTCATAAGTTTGTGAATCGAAGCATGCTGTTTTTATTAAGATAGTAACATATTAACATAGATTACTATAGATAGGAAAATCTATGTACAGAAATGGATTATTAATCCAGGTTTGAGGTAAAAATAATTAGCTAATAATTAATACCCTATTAGATAGGATCACATAGGGATTGACTCCTTTAAAACACGTTGAGAAACTTAAGCTCTCAGTGCTTACCTGTGGCATCCTAATTCAGAGCAATGAGCCAAATTCCAAAAGCTCCCTCCCCTTCTAATCATTAATAATTATTTTCTGTGATATCCAAATTTTAAAAGAATGCTTTAGTGAATTATTTAATTTAGGTGTATTTTTAATTAGTGTACCACAAGGAATATTTGTGATTAGAATTGTCTGAGTACTTATTAATGATAACATTGCAGATAATTTGGCACTCTGATGAAGGATATTACAGTTATAACTTGGTTTAAGATGCATGTGGATTGTTGAGAGTGACATTATGGGGCAGGCCACTTTTATTTGCTCCTCACATTATCATGCTTCTGTGGATCATGAATTAATTCATTACATATTTTGTAAGAATCTGCCATAGGCCTGATGCTACTGTAGCTATTAAGAATAAAAAGAGTGAACATCTGACTCTATTTTTACTAATTCATGTAATAAATATTTCCAATTAGCCCCACCCTTTTACATGTAATTTTTGAAGAAGAAAAAATAATATCAGAAACAACTATTTTCTTTTTTAGAGACACTAGCATTCATTTATTGCCATCTGTGATTTTTAAACAGATAAGCATGACATTTTTTAGAAATAAAATATTGAATAAAGAAAAAAATCAAAATTACCAAATAAGACCATACTTACTCTTCTGGAAGGCAATCATGGCTTTAATTGATGCTGTAATGTTGATAGTCCTAAAGATAAAACTGAAAGTATATGTGGAGTCAAATACATGCAAAAATGTTTGTGTCTTGCACACACAGACATTCACAATTTTTTTTTGTAGTAGATCGTGTTCTCTGAGTTGCTAGTAGACTATCATTAAAGATCCTATTCCACTTTAAACTGAGGAAGCAATATCTCAAAGCTGAAATAAAGAGACATCTATTTTAGGTATCTGAGAAATATAAGGTGATTTTAGAAGAATTTGAATAAGATTTCTGTGGGGAAAGACAAATTCTTACACTGTGAAGAAATACAACTGCTTAATTATCTCAGGCTCTTATGGATATGCAGGGGCCATTTCTGAAAACAAGTTAAGGTCCTTTGTGACCAAAATTTAAATGTGACTAATGAATCTAACATTAGTGAATTTTGGCAAAATACTTAACAGAGTCAACAGTGGAAACAGTGTCCTTGGAGAAATTAAAGTAGAGTAGTTTTATTAGACATAGTATCAATGCCAAACAATAGTTTTCTGAAGAAAAGACAGTTCTGGCTACTCTTCAACAGATAGATAACAAAGTGTAACAAAAGACAAATGAAATAATCTTATGCCTGTGTTTTCAATGGAAAAAATATATTAATAGACTTGAAAGTATTGAATTTCTATGTCAAAAATGATAAATATATTTTCATGTTAAAATATGAATTTGCATTGTATTCATTTTTGGAAAAATATTATTTATTAAACAAGGCTACCCATATGTTATTATATAATAAAATTATAAAATTATACATTAAAAATTCTCCAATAATTATTTTATATAAACATCATATATTTCCATACTAGTGAGGGACTTTCAACAAGAAGATGGGTATTTTAGAGCCACCTTATATTCTTGCACCTTTATACTGTTCTTTCTGTAGATGGACGTGACACTGTCAGAGTTGTGCAGTAAAGGAGTTTGCCCTCGGGGGTGGATTGCCAGCACTGTCTATCCAGTAGACAGTACTAATTCAGGAATTTCTTACTTGGATATTAAAAAGCCACGTTTTCAATATTTCTAACTATAATAAAACTGATATTTTAATATCATATTTACTTGCCTACTTTTTGCCTCTAATTGGCTCAAAACACAAGTAAAGAGTAGGGTGGGATTTTCTCCTAGACCACTAGCTCAACAATGTTGAATTAGAAACCCATGCACTTCTCTAAATATAGATATTATTCATTGGAAACAAAATATGGCAATATAGTTCAAAATTCTAAAATTTAAATAAACTTTGCATTAGAAATTTCACTTCTGGTAATTTGTAGTCAAGATATATATGATAGACCACATGTCAGGTCACATAAATAAGTTTTAACAAATTTAACAAATTTAACAAATTCTAATTAACATTAGAATCATAGGATGTATCTTTCTGACTACAATAGGATAAAACCAGGAATCAGTATTAGAAATAAGACATAAAAATTAACAAATACTTGTGATATTAAATAATGTGGCCTTGAATAACCAATGGGTCAAAGAAGAAACTGAAGGGAAAATTAGAAAATATCTTAAGACAAATCAAAACAAGCCCGAGTTTATAGGATGCAGTGACAGAAATATTAAAAAGGAAGTTTGTAAACACCTACGTTAAAAAAGTTGAAAGGTTTCAAATAATTAACCTATGTGTTTTCTCAAGGCACTAGAAAAAGGAGGACATATAGGCCCAAAGTTAGAAGAAAGGAAATATCAATCATTAGAGTAGAAATGAATAAAACAGAGAATAGACAACTAATAAACAAATCAATAAAATGAATACTTGGCTTAAAAAAATCAGAACTTGCCCATCATTTAGCTAGACTAAATAAGGAAGAGACTCAAATAAATAAAATCAGAAATGAAGGAGACATTACAAAGGATGAGACAGAAATGGAAAGGATCATGAGAGACTGCTTTGAACAATTAGATAATCTAGAAGTTGATAAACTCCTAGAAGCATGCAACCTACCAAACTGAACTATAAAGAATAGAAAATATGAACAGATTTCTAATCTTTCAGGAAGAAGATTGAATGAATCAGTAATAAAAAGCCTCCCTGAAAGAAGAGCTGAGGACTAGATTGCTTCACTGATGAATTCTATCAAAAATTTAATAAAGAATTCTTCTCAAGCAATGCCAAAAATTGAAGAGGAGGAAACACTTCCAGATTACTTAGATTACCCTCATATCAAAGTCAGACAAAGGCACTACAAAAAAGAAAACTATAGCCTACTGTCCTTAATGAATCTACATTTCAAAATCCTCAATACAATATAATCACATTGAGTTAAATGACACATTAGAAAAACATACGCTATGACTGAGTGGGATTTACCGGGTGATGCAATAGATTATTTTTCGGCTTTTATAAAAGGAACATCATGCCATATGCAACAACTTGAATGAATCTTGAGAACATTATGCCAAGTGAAATAAGCCATTTTCAGGCAGGCACATACTGTGCTGTTTCCCTTCTCTGAGGAATTTAAAATAGTCAAACTCAGAGAATAGAATATAAGTCTTAGTTCAGGTTACTATAACAAAACATCTTACACTGGGTAATTTATAAATAATCAAAGTTTATTTCTCATAATTGTGGAGGCTAGGAAGTTCAGGATTAACATGTCTGCTGATTCTGTGACTGGTGAAGGCTCTTTTCTGCTTCATAGGTGGTGCCTCTTGGTGTATCAATCATCACATATGGAAGGGGTAAAGGTGAGCCTGTTAACTTCACCTTTTGGAAGGGCACAAATCTCATTCACCAGGGTGGAGCTTTCATAAGTTAATCAGTTAACCAAAGTCCCCAACTCTTAATACCACCAGGATAAGTGTTAGGTTTCAATGGGAATTTTGAAGGGGAACATTTAGACCATGGCCACAATGGGGAGGATGACATGGGGAGCTGCTGGTCAAGGGTATAAAGTTTCAGTTATACAAAATGAATGTGTTCCACTAAACCTACCATAAGTTATTGTGCCTGTAGTTAACAGCAATGTCTTATACACTTAATAATTTGTTAAAAGAGTAGGTCTCATGTCAAACATTCATACTACAACTGAAAAAAGTAAAACCATCAAGATCATCAAAAACAAGGAAACTCTGAGAAAATGTCACAGTCAAAAAAGAAACTAAGGAGACATAACAAATCAGTAGTTCTCAACCTTCCTAATGCTGCAATCCTTTAATACAGTTCCTCATGTTTTGTAGTTAGCTATGAAAATAATTTTATGGTTGGGGGTCACCACAACATGAGGAACTGTATTACAGGGTCGCAGCATTAGGAAGGTTGAGAACCACTGAACTAAATAAATGTGGTATCCTGAATAGAATACTGGAACAGAAAAAGGAGATCAGATGAAAACCAAAAAAGTTTGAATAAACTATGGAATTTAATTAATCATAATGTGTCAGCATTGTTTCCTCAATTGTAACTAGTGCCACATACTAATTTAATAATAGGGGAAACTGTGTTGTATATGGAAACTTTTGTACTTATTTTTTTTCCTGTAAATCTAAGACTATTACTGTTTTCTGTTTTATAGAAACTATGAAATATTTTTGGAAAAAAAGTAAATTAAAAAATAATTGGAAGGATGTAGTATGTTCTAATTTTGGAAGTCTCAGTGTTTAAAGATACTGTTCTCCTGAGCTGATTTTTATATTTAGCTCAATCGCATTCAAAATCTTAGCTGGAATTGTGTCT
Source organism: Galagoides demidoff (assembly GCA_963574575.1). NCBI lineage: Eukaryota > Metazoa > Chordata > Mammalia > Primates > Galagidae > Galagoides > Galagoides demidoff. Next base: position 10,629 of record CAUYQV010142607.1, read on the forward strand.
GTGTGTATATTAATTCACTTGTTATGTTAATTTGACTGACACTGAGAGCAGAAGAGGACCATGTTTTAGGACTTAGGACTATGTGTTAGAAGCAAGGGCTGTGGTCTATGTGAAAAACTGAAATAGTCCATCTCTAACATAGCCTAAGACTGTGTGTTTACAGGACCATGGAAATCCACTGGCTATTTAACTGGTCTTCCAGGAAGAAGTCATCATTCTTTAAAAAACAATTGCCATCATCTAGAATACTTTCTTAATTTTTTTTCTTGAGAGGAGAGTCTCACTTTGTTGCCCCCGATAAAGTGGTGTGGAGTCATAGCTCACAGCAACTTCAGACTCTTGGGCTCAAGCTCTTGCCTCAGCCACCCAAGTAGCCAGAACTACAGATGTCCACCACAGTGCATGACTATGTTTTTACAGATGGGGTCTTTTTCTAGCTCAGGCTGGTCTTGAACTGGTGAGCTCAAGTAATCCACCCAACTTGACCTCCCAGAGTACTGGGATTATAGGCATGAGCAACTGTGCCTGGCAAGAGTACTTGCAAAATATCATTTCTCCTGGTAATTTTACTTTAAGTATATATATATGTATACATATACATATATACATATGATGTTTATGTATATATATATATATACATATATATATATCAAACATCAAAAGAACTGCATACAATTGTTCATAGAAGTGTTATTTATAGTAGACACAAATCAGCAATATCACTAATTCATCAGTGTCTATTAACATTTGAATTGGGAGGTAAATTGTGAAATATTGTTTAACTGAAAAGCCCTACAACAATGAAAAATACTATACAGTAGGACCTCTATAGTTGACTACCTTTGTACATTGGCCACCTCCTTAAGTTGACCTAATTTTCATAGACTGGACATGCACCACACATACGTATCAGTACAGTAGGCCTAGTTTCTTATGGTGATCACCTCTATCTGTTGTCTAGTTTGCTACAGTCCCTTGGGTGGTCAACTTACAGAGGTTCTACTGTATTATAACTATACATGTACATATATAGGGTTAAAAATTTAAATTACATACGAACTTTATGTTCACCTTGTATATAACTCTCATAAACATGTTGAGTGGAAGACTTCAGACTGAAAACATGATTCCAATTATACTTATTTCATAAAAAGGCAAAAGAAGTGGATTAATGTTGGAATGATGACAGGGAATTGTGATTGGGGCAGTCCTATGGATAATGTAGTCCTGTAAGGTGCTGGCAATGTTGTATTTTATGATCTGGATAGTGGTTATGTGCAATTATTTGCTTGGTATGTATCACGAAGCTGTACATTTATTCTATGTTCACACTTTTGCATATATTGTACTTCAATTATAAATTCTTACTGGGTAACAAATACTCTACCATTATGGGGAATTAGTATATACCTAGAAATTTTAAAGTTCCAAGTATTTCTATGAACAAAATTGAGACAATTCTACTTTATTCTTTGCAAATGCATATCCTCCCTCACTGCACACCTATATCTTTTGGGATAATTCCATTTATCAGGGAGGAAATCGGTTAAGGTTAGTTTATGAATTGTGTCTTTTAGGATGGGATCTAAGGGTAAAAATCTTCATGTGGTACAGATACTTTGAAATTTCCTCAGTACCTGCAAATATTTATTCCACATAAGAATGTTAGCATGGTTGTGGAGAAAAGGGAACACTTCCACACTGCTGGTGGCAATGCAAACTTATACATACCTTTTGGAAAGATGTTTGGAGAACACTTAGAGAACTAAAAATAGACCTGCCACTTGATCGTACAATTCCTCTACTAGGTATATATCCAGAAGAACAAAAAGCACATTTTAACAAAGATATTTGTACCAGAATGTTTATTGCAGCCATTCATAATTGCTAAGTCATGGAATAAGCCCAAGTGCCCATCGACCCATGAGTGGATCAATAAATTGTGGTATATGGACACCATGAAATATGTGCAGCCTTAAAGAAAGACGGAGACTTTACTTCTTTCATGTTTACATGGATGAAGCTGGAACATATTCTTCTTAGCAAAGTATCTCAAGAATGGAAGAAAAAGTATCCAATGTACTCAGCCCTACTATGAAACTAATTTATAGCTTTCATATGAAAGTTATAATCTAATTATAGCCCAAGAATATGTGGAAAGGGGAAAGGGAGGGGAGGGGAGAAAGGAGGACAGGCGGAGGGAGGATAATTGGTGGGACCACACTTATGGTGCATCTTACAAGGGTACATGTGAAACTTACTAAATTTAGAATATAAAATGTCTTAACACAATAACTAAGAAAATGCCATGAAGGCTATGTTAACCAGTTTGATGA
>CAUYQV010142609.1:0-10099 GCA_963574575.1 Galagoides demidoff
CCAGCTACTTGGGAGGCAGAGGCAGGAGACTCGCTTGAGCCCAGGAGTTGGAGGTTGCTATGAGCTGTGATGCCATGGCACTCTACCCAGGGGGATAGCTTGAGGCTCCGTCTCAAAAAAAAAAAAAAAAAAAAAAGACTAAACAAGTATATAAGGTACCACATGGAAAACATGTAGCAAAGTGCCTGGCAGAAAGTGACTGCCTCAGTAACCTGTCACCTGTTATTGTGACATTATTACTAAGCTGGGAGCGGTGACTCTGATAATATACCATGTTTTGAAATGATTGTAGGGTGAAACCATGGGCTAAAATCTAGCATCTAGTAGGTAGGGGTCAATGTAAAATGTAATCCATTTAGGATTAACTAATCATGTGAATAGAATGGGAGAGACCTGGCTTACGAGTAGCTCAAGTCAAAAGCATTTTAAGGGCTTTTAGGTATAAGCTGTGATTGTCATGAGGCTTCTAAGAAAGCCAGCGATGTCCCAGGCAGAGATAAGGGGACTGCAAAAGAAGTTACAGTGCCACCGTCCACCTTGTCCAGATGAGGCAGACTGTATCCACAGAGTTGAGCTCTGCCTACCTTCGCTTTTTCTATTGAAGAAGTAGAAAGCCAGACAGACGGCTTGCATTCAAATCCCAGCCCCGCCATCAGACTAGTGCTCTAAACTGGGGCAGGTTATTTCAATTCTCCATGCCTCTGCTTTCTAATTTATAAAGTGGGATAATGAAAGTTTTACCTGTCTCTTAGGACTGTTAGGAGGATTCAGTGGAATGTAAATGTAAAGTGATTCCAAAGGTGTCTGGCTCACAGACCTGCCAGAGAAATGTTGCTACTGTTACTGCCGGTGGTGCTGTTGGCACTGTCGTCATCGTTCTGAGAAGGACACGGGCAGTGTCCTAGAGGGATGTGATCAGAGGAGCGATGGGGGCTGCATTAACATGACAGGCAGGACACTGACTCAGTGATCCTCCCTCTGTCTGTTATTGTGCCGCTGTACCCTAGTCCAGACAAGGCAGAGTGTGTCCACAGAATTGGGACAGTCTTCACTACCCCTGTCCGAAACAAGCATCCCATTTTCTTGATATGGGCAAGATTCACACTTTAGGCGTTAGAAGCCATCTAGTTCAGGACCCTCATTTTAGGAGTGCTTAAGGTCAAGTAGAAGGTGTCAAGGTCCTGATCCAGCAATCCCATTGCTGGGTATACAGCTAAAGAAATGGAAATCAGTACCTTGAAGAGCTATCTGTACTCCCCATGCTCACTGTAGCATTATTCTCAATAGCCAAGATGTGGAATCCACCTAGCTGTCCACAAACAGATGAGTGGATAAAGAAAATGTAGCCTATCTGCATGGTGAAAAGAGGGGAATCTTGCAATTTGTGACGACACAGATGAACCTGGGGGATGTTCTGCTAAGTGAAATAAACCAGGCCCAGAAAGGCAAACATCACGTGATCTCACTCATATGTCAAATCTGAAAAAAGTTGATCTCATAGAAGTCGAGAGTAGAATAGGGGTTACCAGAGACTGGGGGCTGTTAGAGAAAGGGGAGATAGTGGTCAAAGGGTACAAAGTTTCAGTTATTCAGGAGAAATAAGCTTTAGTGATCTATTGCCTAGCATCGTGGCTAGAATAAATCATAGTTCACTGTATATTTCAAAATTGTAATTTTAAATGCTTTTACCATAAAAAATGGTAGGTATATGTGCTGATAGATTGTTTTCTTTTTAATTTCAACAGATTTAGAGGGGACAAGTGGTTTTTTTGATACATGGAGGAATTACACAGTGTTGTAGTCAAGGCTTTTAGGGCACCCATCACCTGAGTTGAGTATATTGTACCCAATATATAATTTTGGATCCCTCACCCTGCTCTCCCTCTCTCCCCTTCTGAGTCTTTAAACTCTCCTGTGCCACTCTGCATGACCTTGCATACACAGCACTTAGCTCCTGCTTCTGAGTGAGTAGTGCATTTGCTATTTGTCTGTTACTGAGATACTCCACGTAGGATAATGGCTTTAATCATACTCCTGACTTAATCATTCTACATTGTAAATATATTGATATATCAAAACATTACGTTGCATCTCATAAATATATACAATTATTATTTGTCAGTGAAAAGCAAACTTAAAGCAACAATAATAAAAAACAGGCTGGGTGCTGTGGCTCACTCCTATAATCCTAGCACTCTGGGGGCTGAGATGGGTGGATCGCCTGAGCTCAGGCGTTTGAGACCAGCCTAAAGAAGAGCAGGACCCCGTCTCTACTAAAAATAGAACACTTAGCTGGTGTTGTGGCAGGCACCTATAGTCCCAGCTACTTGGGTGGCTAAGGCAGGAGGATCCCTTGTACCCTGGAGTTTAAGGTTGCTGTGAGGTAGGCTGACATCATATGGCATTCTACACAGGGTGAGGGAGTGAAACACTTTCTCAAAACAAACAAAAAAAAAAAAATGGAAGGAAAGAAGGGGAAAAAGGAAGGAAGGAACGACACTCCCTGCCTGTCTCCTTCCCCCCATCTGACTGCCGAAGTCTTTCCGCCGCCAGGTCACATCCCACCTCACCTCAGAAGGATTTCCAGACCCCCCCCCCCAGTTGAGTCGGGCTACTCTTTCCCCACACCTGCCCCATAGTAAGTTGAGTGTATTTATCATAGTACTTATCAGTCTTCTTTGTGTTAGAGTTCAGCGTCTGTACCTCTGTCTTCACCAGGTTTGCCTGCAGAGCAAGAAGATAACATCATCCACTCTGGGATCCGCTTGGCCTGTGAAGGTGCTTTGCGCCCAGTAGGCTGCCGTGACACACTCATTGAATTGTTTATTATTACAGTTATGTGATGTGGACTATCCCAGAAGAGAGAAGATTTAGGAGGAGTGGAATTGAATCTCATTGGAGGAAACAGATCAGACTCAGCTAAGCCAGATGCAGAGAGTGGAGTGAGGACCAGGGAGTGGGAGTCCTGGGGAGCAGAGTGCAGATTTGATTTGGCTGTGAGGAAGGGATTGTTCACGGTGACAGTCATTAATGAGGACAGGGGGCCTCGTCAGGAGCAAGTTAAAGGTGTTCAGCAGAGGTGCAGTGACCATCAGGAATGTGGTGGAGAGGAATACAGGATGTATGCCTGAGATTCCCTGCTTACTAAGGGTGTTTCACCCCATCACTAATATTCTTGGTGACATTTTTTGGCTCACACATCCTCACAGACCCAGCAGATGCATGGGATGCCTGGTGCGCTCACGGGGTGACCTGAGCCTCATTAAGGTTCGTTCTTGCCTCTTGCTAATCCAGTGTGCAAAAGACTGTGCCCCACAAAGAGCTGGCTCCTATCCCCGCTTCCTCTGTTTCTTGCATGATCCCCTCCCTCACCCTTTCCTACTGTGCTCACTGCTCTCTGGCCTGCCTAGCAGGTCAATTTCATGCTTAATTTTACTACAGTGAAAAGCCTGAGATTTTTTTCTAAAAGCATTTTAGGTGTCTCAAGTTAAATCCTAAAACGTCTCAGCTTAGCTTCAGTTTGTAGCCATTCAATCCTTACCTGGCAGATCCATCTCTTGCAGGCTCTATCTAGCTTTTATATTTCTTCTAGTTATTCCATTTCCTTCTCAAACTATGAGCCTTGCTATTCCTTTTCTATTGGCCCCCAGATAGACTCCCTAAGCCTCCGATTAAAGCCTGTCACAGACTCCTCACTAGTAGGTACCTCTTTGGCATTGCTGTTAAGATCCTGTTTCCCTCACTTTTGAGGCTCCTTTCCAAGACTCCCCTCCAGCCTCTGCCCACCAATTATAGATTGTGACCTTCCACTGGACCCCCCAAGTCCATCTAGTTTTGCTTCTACCATCTGGTCTCATTCCTAAGGTCATTACTCTGAGAGGTCAGCAGAATACCCGCCATCCATTGGCTTCAGAAACTTACCGTCTCCAAAGCATCTTCCCTTACTACATTAAATTCTAGGCAGGACCAAACTTAGGTTCTTTTGCAATAGCTCATTCCTAAGGGCCTTGTTGAGCACTCACATTTTCCCCTCATGGTGAAGTTCTTCATGGTGGTTACTTCTCCCAGGCCAGTCCAGGGGAGCCCATTTAATCTGTAGGAGTAAGCTGAAGCACGGGGACCACAGAACCCAAAGGAGTAATAATAGTTGTATAGAATATGATCACAACACACAGCACGGTTTCCATGGGAAAATACTTTCAGAGTTCCGCCTTGGAATGCTGGTATTCCTCTAACTGTCTGCAGTGAGATTGGGCATGCCCTCTGGCCCTGTGTTAAAAGAAAAAGCTTCTATGATTTATTGAGGGATTCCTACATGCCAGGGAGGGTAAAGTTCAAATACGGCTTTGAACTGTATGGGTCCCCGTACACGTGGATGCTTTTAATGGAAGTTACACTGAGCGTGCCCTCCTCCTTTTCCTCCCCTTCCACCTCCTCGCCTTCTCCATATCTGGCATCCCTGGGACAGTAAGCCCAGACCCTCTTCTTCCTCTTCCTCCTTAGCCCGCTCATCGTGACGATGGTGAGCATGAAGACCATTATGATGATCCACTTCCACTTAATAAACAGTGAATATATTTTCTCTTCCTTACAATTTTCCTTTATTTATTTATTTTTTTTAGACACAGTCTCAAGCTGTTGCCTTGGATAGGGTGCTGTGGTATCATAGCTCACAGCAACCTCCAACTCTTGGGCTCAAGTGATCCTCTTGCCTCGGTTTTTCTATTTTTAGTAGAGACGGGGTCTTGCTCTTGCTCAGGCTGGTCTTGAACCTGTCAGCTCAAGCAATTCACCTGCCTCGGCCTCCCAAAGTGCTAGGATTATAGGCATGAGCCTTACAGTTTTCTTTATGACATTTTTTTCTATAGCTTACTTTATTATAAGAATACATCCATCATATGTATAAAATATGTTACTCTAGTGTTTATGATATCAGTAAGGCTTCTAATCAATTGTAAGCTTTTAGTATTTTGGGAGGAATCAAAAGTTATATGTGGATTTTCAACTATGCAGGAGCTCGGGACCCCTAACCTCTCATTGTTCATGTGTCAACTGTATTCTTTTTCCTTTGGCAAAGGGACACTCAGCTCTTGTTGTACAGTCCTTGAAACAATGTATAATAGTTAAAACTGGCCAAGAGAAGGGGAAATATTTGCATGACTGTGCAGGACCCATAGAGTGACCTGTGGGTCTCTCTCTCTCTCTCTCACACACACACACACACACACACACACTCTCTCTCTCTTTCTCTCAATACTGTTTCTTCTCCCTCATCTCCTTTCCTCCTCACTTGGGATGTGGCAGAGATAGTGGCAGAATGGGTATGAGTTCTAGAAATAAGAAAGTGGCGGTAGGTTTTTAATCCTGGAGGTTGTCAAGGATGGTGGCAGAGCCTTCAAAGCCCCCACTTTTCACCCTTTCCTTGGTATCCATGCCTGTTGCCCTGCGAACTTTGCAGCGCTCTCTCTCCCACGAAGGTAGAAGGACTTGCCCCGCCCCTGAACTCTGGGCTCAGCCATCTGACTTGTTTTGGCCATTCAGAGTGTGAAAGCCACGACTCAAGCCCAGACCAGGGAGAGGATTGGCCACAGAACCTGTTCTGTACAGCTGTCTCTGCCACAGCCATGAGACTGTGCCCCAGCAGCCTGCTGAGGAAGACAGAAACACAGAACTGAGTCAGATTCTTCAGTTGACCTGCAGTGGTTCTCAGCCTTCCTAATGCCGCAACCCGCAGGTTGAGAACAGCTGAGAGGAACCCAGCCTAGCTCAGCGCCACACCCGTGCCTGAGGCCAGCCAAGTTCAGCAGAGCCACCTGGTCTGTATCAGTCGAATCCTAGAAACTCATGAAAAACAAATGTATTTTTGTAAATGCCGAGTTTTTAAAGAATTAAGCTTTTGTAGATGCACATGTAGTTGTCAGAAATAATAGAGCTCTAGCTGGGCACCGTGGCTCACACTGGTAATCCCAGCACCCTGGGAGTCCGAGGTGGGTGGGTTGCCTGAGTTTACGAGTTTGAAACCAGTGTGAGCAAGAGCCAGATCCCCGTCTCTAAAACATAGTAGAGCGTGGTGGCAGCTGCCTGGGAGGCTGAGGTAAGAGGATTGCTTCAGCCCAAGAGTTTGAGGTTGTGATGAGCTATGATGCCTGGCACTCTACCCAGGGTGACACAGTGAGACTGTCTAAAAAAAAAAAAAGAAGAAGTAAGCAAGCTATCTTAAGTTCCATTTATTCATTTTTTTTCAATGTTAACACCTTTTTTTTTTTTTTCAGACGGAGCCTCAAGCTATCCCCCTGGGTAGAGTGCTGTGGCATCACAGCTCACAGCAACGTCCAACTCCTGGGCTCGAGCGATTCTCCTGCCTCAGCCTCCCAAGTAGCTGGGACCACAGGCGCCCGCCACAACGCCTGGCCATTTTTTTGGTTGCAGCCATCATTGTTGTTTGGTGGGCCCAGGCTGGATTCGAACCCGCCAGCTCAGGTGTATGTGGCTGGCACCTTAGCTGCTTGAGCCACAATGTTAACATCTTATAAGAGCACAATATCAAGATGATGATATTGCAATGGGACCGTCAAGGTACAGGACATTTTTGTCACCATAGGTCCCTTCATGTTGCCATTTTATACCCACAACCACTTCTTTCTCCTCCCACTCCCTTCACTACTCATGGCAACCACTAATCGACCCTCCATTTCTAGAATTTTATTATTTTTGAGAATGAATAACATATACAGTATGAGTATGTGAATTAATATGTGAATTCATTAATTATAAGTGAATTAACATATACAGTATGTAACCTTTTGGTATTCACCTTTTCCCCCCACTCAGGCCAGTTCTTTCTCTGGAGGTTCATCTAGGTTGTATCTTTCAATAGTTTATTTCTTTTTATTATGGAATAATTTTACATAGTATGATGTACCACATTTTTGTTTAACCACTTACTCATTAAAGAATAGACTATTTCTAGATTTGGGGCTCTTATGAGCAATGCTGATATAAACATTTGTGTACAGATTTGTGTGTGAATATAAGTCTTCATTTCTCAGAGATAAATGTCAAGGAGTTCAATTGCTTGGTCACACAGTAATTGCATGTTTAATTTTCTTTTTTTTTTTTTGAGACGGAGCCTCAAGCTATCCCCCTGGGTAGAGTGCCATGGCTTCACAGCTCATAGCAACCTCCAACTCCTGGGCTCAAGCGAGTCTCCTGCCTCTGCCTCCCAAGTAGCTGGGACCACAGGCGGCCGCCCCAACGCCCAGCCATTTTTTGGTTGCAGCCATCATTGTTGTTTGGTGGGCCCGGGCTGGGGATTCGAACCTGCCACCTTAGGTGTACATGGCTGGCGCCTTAGCTGATTGAGCCACAGGCGCCGAGCCGCATGTTTAATTTTCTAAGAAACTGCCAAGTCCTATCATTTTACATTCTTTCCGGCAACATATGCATAAGCCAATTTCTTTGCATCCTTGCCAGAATTTGGTTTTGTTACTATTTTTTATCTTGGCCATTCTGATAGATATGTAGTATTATCTCATGGTGATTTGAATTCACATTTCATCAGTGGTTAATGCTGTTGAACATGTTTTCATGTGCTTTTTGTAGGCGACAGAGCACCAGGCTTATAGGAGGGAGTGGTCACCTCTTGTGGGAAGCGCTGGGAGCCGGACAATCTCCTAGCCAGCATGGAGATGTTTTGCAGCCTGGAGACAAGCCCTCAAGCAACTGAGTGCTTTAATGAGTTAAGATCTGTTGCTCCTTAGCAAGCAGGTGTTGGACCTTTAACAATTATGGAACACCAGGTGGGAGTCGAGGCTATGAGTGACCATTAAGCCCATGCTCCTAGTATGTACCCCCCCCACACCTGTTGTATAATGCTTCAACAAAAGGCCACGGCAGAGGTTACGCAGGGCTCACCCTCCACCTATGGGGAGTCCGTCTCTTGTAAGCGTTGTACTTCTAGTCCATGTCCTGGCTGTTTCTTTCACATGGTGATGGGGTTGCCATAGCGGGCACCGACAAAGGTAACGGGGTGCCATAGAAGCACCTTCACATCTTTGGTGAAATGTCTCTTTATGTGTTTTATCCATGTTCTAATTGGATTGTTTTCTTTTTGATTGCTGAGTTTTGAGAATTCCTTATATTTTCTAGATACTATTAATAGCTCTTTGTCAGACATATAGTTTGCCCATATTTTTCTCCCACTCTGTAGCTTGTCTTTTCACCTTCTTAAAGGGGTCTTCAGCAGAGCAAAAGTTTTTAATTTTGATGTGGTGCCATGTACACATTTTTTCCTTTTATGAATTGTGCTTTTGGTATCAGATCTAAGAACTCTTTGTCTCTCTCTAGATCCTGAATATTTTTTTCTGATTTTTTTTCTAAGTGTTTTATGGTTTTACATTTAAGTCCATGATCCATTTTCTGTTCATTTTTATATGAAGTAGGAGACTTAGGTTGAAGTTCCCTTTTCTGCCCATGAATGTATAATTACTCCAGCATCATAAGTTGAAAAGACTATCTTTGCTTTGTTGAATTGCTTCTGCATCTTGTCAACAAATTCGTTGAGCATAATTTGTGTGGATCTGGTTCTGGGTTCTCTTGTTCTGTTCCATTGATCTCTGCATCTAGCTCTCCACCAATGGAATGCAGTCCTGATTAATTGTACCTGGATAATAAGTCTTGAAATCAGGCAGAGTGATTTCATCCTTTTTCCTTCTTTTCTAAAATTGTTTCTTTAACAAAACAACTTTAGAAAAGAAGGAAAAAGTAGGATGACTACTACAGCTTTCTTTGTTTTTCAAAGAAACCTAAGATTCAATGTAATTCTTATCAAAATACCAAGGGCATTCTTCACAGAAATAGAAAAAACATCCTAAAATTTGTATGGAAACACAAAAGGACTTGAATAGCCAAAACAATCCCAAGCAAAAACAATAAAACTGGAGGCATCACTCTACTGGGCTTCAAAATATACTACAAAGTTACACATGTAGTAAGCAAGACAGCTTGGTATTGTTATGCAAAGGGACACAGGGATCAGTGGAACAGAAAAGAGATCCAAGAAATAAGTCTACCTCTTTATAGTCAACTGATTTTCAAGAAAGGTGTCAAGAACATACATTGGAGAAAGGACACCCTCTTCAATAAATAGTTCTGGGAAAACTGGATATCCATATGCAGAAGAATGAAACTAGACCCCCATCTCTCACCACATACAAAAAGCCACATATAACGGATTAAAGACTTAAATGTAAGACCCCCAAATGTAAAATTATTATAAGAAAGCCTAGGGGAAATGCTTCAGGACATCAGTTTAGGCAAAGATTTTATGGCTAAGAGCTAAAAAGTATAAGCAACAAAACCAAAAGTAGACAAAATGGAATGGCCCCAAAAGTTTCTGCACAGCACCAAAAACAATCAGCAGAGTAAGGGGACAACCTGTTGAATGGGAGACAAGATTTGCAAACTATTCATCCAACAAGGGATTAATATCCAGAATATATGAGGAACTCAAATAACCCAACAGCAAAAAAACAAATTATCCCAGTAAGATTGAAATATTCGAATAGGACTTCTCTTCAGAGAACCATCGAGTGGGTCGGGCTTGCCTGGGAGCAAACAAGGCCCCTGAGAGCTCCTCTTAGTTCACAGGATAAAATCCCACAGCAGAACTGAGTCAGCAGTGGCTAAACCCCAGGTGGTTGTGGCTCTTGTATTAATGTCTAAACTGTCCGTGAATGCCCCCGAATTTTACCCATCAAGTTATTCTTCGAATTATACAGAATCCTATGAGGATGGTTGTGAGGATTATCCCACTCTATCAGAATACATTCAGGATTTTTTGAATCATCTTACAGAGCAACCTGGCAGTTTTGAAACTGAAATTGAACAGTTTGCAGAGACCCTGAATGGTTGGGTTACAACAGATGATGCTTTGCAAGAACTGTTGGAACTCATCTATCAACAGGCTACATCTGTCCCAAATTTCTCTTAGATGGGAGCTCGCCTGTGTAATTACCTGTCCCATCATCTGACAATTAGCCCACAGAGTGGCAACTTCCGCCAATTACTACTCCAAAGATGTCGGACTGAATATGAAGTT